>CAVNYN010218188.1:0-17529 GCA_963692815.1 Nyctanthes arbor-tristis | reverse complement strand
TGGCAAAATCAGTTCTCGTTAATGTGATTTTTGGGACAATTTTTACGTGTTCTTGATCTTTTAATGCAAGAAAGTTATCAACAAGATAATATTGGCGTAGCCGCATGCATGGTATCCTATTATCAAGAAAAAACGAAGAGTTCAAGTCAATCCAATACTAAGACTAAACAAAGACAGAATGAATTGTATTATATAGCATAGAACAGTGAACACTTAACTATAGCTTTTTTTTTTTTTTTTGGCAAAAGAGGACACATAACTATTGTTAAACACCATTCATGATTGTGTCAAAATTTTCTATAGTTCACAAAATGCATATTGTCACAACCACATACATAAGTTCTTTTACGAATAGTACTATTCATCACTACTGGAAAAGATCACTATGTTTAGGTGACATTAAATTATAAGTCAACTTAAATGCATTGCATGTCCCTACATTTTATTTGACTTACCATTTAATGACACTACACTGACACATAGAATGGTGATCATTATCAATAAATAGCATAATTCTTCTTTTACTAGCATCTTTTTTTTTATGAAAAGAATGCACCTTTGTGATACATCATTAAGTCATCAGAGAGTACTATAAACTGGTCTCCAATGAATAGTGGTGGTAATTGAAAAAATTTTGACATATGGTATCTAATGTATAGAATGTTAATCCAAGTAAGATTAATAACGTAAAATGACTTAAATATTAAAATCCATTAAAATTACTTTAAAAGCAATTCTTATTTTTCAATGTTTTGCAATTAGTTCCATGTTTGAAACGGGCACAAAACCAAGGGAGATGAATTTAGAGATGGAGAAATGTTATAATAGATATCATTTTTTTCTGAATTATTAATTAGTCAAGTTATAGAGACTAAACAACTCTAATATATATAGTTTGAAATCAAAGGAAAGTCAAAGGGTTGACTTTCATTCATTCATTGTGTCAAAACAACATAGTTGAGAGGTAGTCAGCATTGTAAAATACAAATCATTTTTGCATTTTATTGGCCTAAACGGTTAGTGGTAGTTTGATTAGTTAAATTCCCTTTTTTTGCTCAAAAAATTGTTTTCAAGCTGTTTTAAGTTTTTAATTACATTGGCAATTTATTCTCTTATATATATATTTTTTTAAAAAAAATATTTGCACAAGGCCAGTAACTGATGCCATGGTTGGGGTAGATAATATGCCTATTCAGAGTTCGGTTTACTAGTCCGTGATTGCAGGGTGTCGTTGAATGCGGGACATAATTTCAAGGTGAAGCACACTCGACAGGAAGCAAATACAGTTGCACATGAATTAGCTCAAGGGCACAATTTTATAGTAACCCTCGTATTTTATATACTTCTACATATTGGCTTCAACATTTGTTATTTCGTGATGAACCAACTGATTTGTTTTCTAATGAGAATTGAATTTTTTCCGTATAAGAAAAATATTTATGTAATAAATACATGAAACTTAAAATGGCATTTTGTCGCTCTGAGCATTATTAGTATGGAAGGGAAAATAAACACTCAAAACAAGAAAAACAATTTCATTTTTTGTTAAATTATACTTGAACGCATAATTAGGAATAAATTCAAAAAAAAAAATAAAAGGACTATTTGTGCAGTTTGATCACATCATTTTTAAGTCTCGTGCATGCTTGTTTACAACAATTTTTCCATAGAGCCAAACGAAACTTGTGTACCGATCATTTTTCTCCACTTGTATAAAACACTAGGGCCATCATTTTCTCCTCTAATCAAATGTTATCATGTAAGCATGCGAATTCTGTAGACGGAATCAGCGTTGAATTATGTCCTAATGTTTTATACTTGAATTGTGCCCAAATCCCAACTCTCAACAAAGGGAGATGAATGAAGAAATGGACTAGTGATGATTGGAAGATTAGATGATAGTTTTCTTTAATGATTAATTAGTGAGTTCCTAAAACCCAATTAATTAACCAATCTATAATATTGATTGATAAAAGTTGGTCAACAATAAGTCATTTTTAAATCACATTTTCTGTTGACTTTTTGTCCAAAAGTCAAAATATTTTGGTTAGGAAGTACCTTTCATTTAAGATTCACAAGTAGAGTTGTGTTGTACATTATTAGATCCAGATGTTTTCTAAACAATGCTTAACCTTTGGCCTTTGGCTGGGGTCAACTTACCACCCCACAACTCAGAACCCTCTTTTAAAAATAATAATAATAATAAAATAAAAATTAATAAAATTAAGATATATATATATATATATGTATTATTATGATATTATATATGGTGAAAGTCAACCCAAATATGAATTAGTAGTTGAACAAAACAAAATCCGTGCATGTATTACGTTGTGGTTCTAATCTATTGAGAGAGATTGATATCTATCTACCTCTTTGTTAATTTGATTGATTTTGTTGCTAATACTTACGGTAAAATTCTTAACAAATTAAGAGTACAATTTAAAACGGAATATGTTGTTATTATTGATTTTATTCTTCTTTTTTTTTCAGTTTCCTATTGAGATTCCATCCCTTTTAAGAGCAAATTTGTATCTTTGCTCGCAACATATATAATACCGCCACCCACCTACAGAGATCACGAGAGGTCGAGTAGAGTTCTTGGAGAAGGAAAATTAATGAGATTACTGATCTTGCCATTTTTAAAGGGGGTTAATCTCACAAATTGTCCCCAACCGTTGAGCTAAATCTCGATTTTGTCCACAATCTTTGTTAAGATACACCAGATCGGAAGAGCACACCTTTGAAAAATACGCACAAATCGTCCTTTTTTACACTATTTCACAAAATTTTTAACAAAAAGACGATTATACCCCTGAAACTCTTCCGATCTTTTTTAAAAATATTTAAAAATAATAAAAAAATTAAAAATCACCCCACCCCACGCCCCGCTCCCCTCTCAGGCGGCCACAAATGGGGGTGAATCCCCCTCCCATTTTGCTGCCGCCATTTTGCTGCCAGAACGGCAGCAAAATGGGGGGGATTCACCCCCCATTTGTGCTGCCATTTTCTGGCAGCACAAATGCTGTCGGATTAAGGCAATTTCTGGTAGCACCCCCATTTTTGAGAGAATTGCTGCCGGAAATGGTAGAAAAATTGGCAGCGAAATGGGGGGATTCACCCTCCCTTTTGGGCTGCCAGAACGGTCCATTTCAGTGGCCGGAATTGCGGAAGGGGAGAGGGACTTGGGATGGGATAGGGGGTGTGGATGGGGTGGGTCGGTTTTTTAGTTTTTTTAATTATTTTTCAACCTTTTTTTTGAAAAAATATTAAAATATTTAAGGGTATAATAGTCATTTTGTTAAAAATTTCACGGAACAGTAGAAATAGGGACGATTTGTGTGTATTTATCAAAGGTTGGGAGCTGTGGGGTGTCTTAAAAAAGGTTGGATACGAAACTGATTCTTAACCTAAAGGTTGGGGATGATTTGTGAAATTAACCCTTTTTAAGGAGTATGCTGAATTGTTGTTTGTTTCTAATTATTATGAAAATGAAATTATAATGAGTTGAAATGAGTGGTGTAGATTTTAATTAAAATTTAAAATGTGTAGCGATAATTTATTAACTGTTAAATTAATGGTGAGATCAGTTTTATGTGAAATTATGATTTGAAAGGATAATGAGAATCAAACAAACACAACTTAAAAGTAAATAATAGTCGATTTTGATATTTAACTGCTTTGGTATATGTTTTTGCTATTTGTAATCGCCAAATTAAAATAAAAAAAAGAAAGAAAATGTATAAGAACTTTTTTCTTCAAAATACAAGTACGATTCATTATAAGCAGCACAAAATTCGTATACATTTACATCCTAAGGAAGCACATCAAATGTGTGTATATATATATATCAAAATAAATATTAGAAAAATTCATACAACTTGCTGTTGGTGAGATTCAAACTGATCAAATTACACAAGATTTGCCTTGTCATTTCGTACGATCATTCAAATAGATAGCCAAGTACGTAAAATAAGTTCGAAAAGGCACTATCTCAATCTCTGATGTCCCTTCTCCCTCTAACACAATAAATGTTAGGATATTATCACAAAATCGCGTCATGTGATTTAAAGATTTTGGCACATCTCTTTAATCTCAATTTGAATCCACCGCCTTTTGATATGATTTCATCATTTATTTAGTATTTAATTAAAATCTAAATCTATGTAAATTAATATTTACGTTAGTGAGATCCCGATGTTGATTTTGGTTTAACAAATGTTTCGAGGATACTAATCTTGTCACCTGAAGGTTAAATAAATGCTATTCTTTCCATCCCATTAATTAATATATGCTTGTATTCTTTTTTTATACATCCCAAATTATATGTCACTTTTTTTTTATTGAAATGTAGTTGTAATCTTAATTTTCATATGTACACTTACTTATCATCATTGTCAATAAAATAGCACCAAAATAGTTAGTAAATAAAAAAAGATATATTAAGAAAATAGTCTTAAATTTTACATTTTTAACAAATTAATTAAACTTTTCTTAATCTTTATAAAATTGAAGACTAGCCTATCTTCGTACAAAATAAACCGGGCAATATGTTGCTATAGGTCAAATACAAGATTTACCATACATGCGCACGCACCCCTTATGCATGCACGCTTATCTTGTAGGTCAACTCACCCAAATTAGTGATCTAAGTGGCCATGTCATCCCCAACCCCCTTAAAAATGATCACCCGCTACAAGATTATCCTGCTAAACAAACACATGACAAAAGCTCATTGAACAATCCACCTCAAATAATTTCTATCCAAAAGTAGCTATGGCACTAAAAACTCAAACGTTTAAGACGTCAACATAATTTAAATGTCGGAGACCAATTTGCAGATAGGGAAAACTTTGACTAAATGCACTGATAAATAATGCTAAGATGAGATGTTACAACATAATATATGCACAAGAAACTTGAATAAATATACTACACCTAAGCATAAACATCTTCCTAGAACCAACTCTTACTGTCAATAGAGTATTGACGAGGCATGAGTATACAAAGGAAGCTTTAGCTAAGTTGGTAGATTGGACATATTTAAGCATATATAAATAAAAAATATTTATATCGCAACGGGGTGCTACATGTACAATCAAAACACCACTAAACTCCAGCAGCTATTACTCATCAGCTGTAAGGCAGATCAAGAATCTGAACAAAGGAAAACAAGATAGAGTTTCATATCAGAATGGGACTAAACTTTCTTATCATAAATTTGGAATCAACTACTGAAAACTCTGAAAATTTGTCATTCTTTAGTTGGAGATATAAAGCAACTAGGATTCTAACAGATTAAACCATTATTGTGGAGTGCTTCTTTAAAACTTCAACACGTTGATTTGAAGTGAATCAACCAGACATTCTCAAAATATATGTTTGACGTGCAAAAGCTGATGTGGTCTACTAAGATTTTCACTAATTGACTAAATTTTGAATTATTTACTAGTAACGTCTCCATTTTAGATGCTCATGAGACCAAGATTCAATAGTGTACATGGCAAACACATCGAAGGCAATGATTATTTGCAATTTCTTATGAGACTAGGCTTCTAGGGCATAAGCAATCACTTCACATATAATTAACTAGGAATAATTCTTGACAGATATCATCGGGGACATATAATCCTCACCAGTTAAGTGGTTAATGGAATCACTTGTTTTGCTTATTTGCGACTGTTCTCTGCACAGTAGATACACCATCCACAAATTTTGTTCGGAAAAGAACATTGGCATTGTTAAACATGCCTTCCTTCAGAGAGACCACAATGAACTGCAGCATAAAGTATAATTAGCTTGTTGAGGGACGAAATTGGTTATTAACAGTGACATTCACAATATTCAAAAATCCCAGAGTTCTCTTGGATGATAGTATTCGGATATAACTATCACTCTTATTGCTGTTTCTATTAAATATGGAGAACATACCCTGGCTACTCTCTAATCCAGTTAAACTATTTTTAGTAGCAAAACAGATGTCCTGCCTTTATTATGCAGATAATTGCTTTTACAGCATAGTAATGCTACGAAAGCAAAAAAGGGACAGGGACAGGAAGAGCATGGTAGATAAACCTGGGAATGGGGAAAGTGAGTTTTGATCATCCTTCCAATGTTCTGTGTATGGCTCAGATCAAGAGCTGCATCAACCTGCCAAACAACAATTTTTTTTAAGATGAGCTTGCACTTCCATTTGTGCCTTTATTCATGTGCCTAACATATAACACACACACCGCTGTGAAATTCTGAACCTGAATTCGTTTTCTTCAGAGTTTAGAAGTAGCTAGTTAATTGATGAAATTCAGTAGCAACTTCTTGAAATTAAACAGAGTACATATAACTTGTACAAGCATGCATTCATGCAAACACAATAATATACTAAATGGAGATGTGCACTCCTATCACTTGATTCAAAGGGGAATAATGCATGAACTTCAAAGGTGAGGGCGATGGATGGAAACAGAGAGGGTACAATGAACATCTCATAAGTAGCGTTAGACTACCAGAACAAAATGAGGTTACCATTAAAAGGAATAAGTGCCATCTGCACTGGGTAGCAGGGTCCTGAGAACTAATAAATTTCGATGACTTCCAAGTATAATTTCATGGACTATTATGAACTGTAAGCTATACCATCTATTGCATGAAGGAGGTTCATCTTTTTCCTTTCATTTTTATGTTTGCCGAGAGAGGATTTGCCTGAACTTTCCAGAAAAGAAATAATTCTTTTCAAGTTACCATTCAATCATCCGTAAGGCACGACAAAATAATAAAAAATAAAGCATTGGTAAAATATATAACTGAAATACCTCATCCAAAATATAAAGCGGAGCTGGTTTGAAGAGAAGCAATGCCAAAATTAGAGAGAGTGCAAGTAGAGATCTTTGCCCTCCACTCAGTTCTGACAAGGACTGTTTCCAGACACCTCCAAACGCAACACGAACCTCAAGACCATCAAGGAAGCTGCATCCTTCCGGAGGTTCCAGTTTTGCCATTGTGCCCGGTAACAAGGTAGAAAATATGGATCCAAAATCTCTAAATGAAGGTAAAGGTTTTAGAATTTTTCAACCATCAAGCACAAGATATGAGTTGGAAGAATTAATATAAAAATCACCAGACAAATAAATAAATAATTTGAAAATCTGGAAACATGACTTCGTAATTCTTTATAAGTTGTAACATCAGCTAATAAATGGTGAACAGAAAAGCTAGAATGAAATGTTGAGCTCACTTGTTTACTTTCACCCATGTAACTTTAAGGGTTTCCTTCTTCTTCTCATCAAGCTCTTCAATGACCAACTTGATTTTTGACTTGTCATTCTAGAAGAAATTTTTTTGAATAAATAACAAGTATCTTAGCAATGAAACATTTAAATGTCAACAATAGTACAGTACTACCTCAATTATGTTCTTTTTGGATATCAAGTCATTGTACTCATCTTCAGCTTTCTCAAACATGGCCATGACTTTCTTATTTACCCTTTTCTCAAGGCTAAAACAGAAAAAGAAGGAATAGTCAGAATAACATCAATTTTGCTCTTTGGCTTCGATAAAAATTTTGCCGGGTCTATTATTGTAGGTTAACAGCCATCCTAAAGCATAAAGCAGAAATACAGCCAAATTCTCACCCAGACTGTTCAGCTTGTAGTTTTTCAAATTCTTCTTTGGCCTTACTAGGATCACGTGATGCAAAGTTATAGTCTGACCCCGATCTCCCAAAAAGTTGTTTCTCAGTTGCAATCCAAGGGTGTTTCTCTACTAATTTTTCAACCATCAAAGCACAATCTCTTTGATCCATTTCCACCCTTTTTACCTATAAAAATGAAAAATATATCAAGTAGTCCAGAGCACCCGGGACAGGAAAATAAATTAGCAAATCACCTCTTTCTCCAATCTTTTCTTCTCAAGGTTTGCCTCAGTCATTCTATGCTGAAGCCTCTGCTGCTCCTTGACAATGCTAGTAATTTGTGAATCGTGTTCCTTAATTTTTATCCTAGCTGTGTTGAGCTCAGATTGGGCCTGATCATGAGTATCTTTTAATGAAGAAACCTGCAAGAAAAAAGGGGATAGTACAATTCTTCAATGAAAAGAAATATTATATTAAATAAATCAAAATCAGTATATACTGGCTGTACCTTGGTCTGGCAAGCATCCACTTCCAAAGTAAGATTATTGATCTGCTTCTTTAAATTATCCAATTGATTTTCCAGCGAAGCACGTTCAGCTTTTACTGCTTCCATTTCCATTATAAGCCTCTCTCGTTTACTTTCATGCACCTAGCGAAATGGCCAATCACGTAATTAAAAATTCTAAATCCAGGAATAATTTAACCAACAAATACATTTAAAATGCATAAAATGCTTTATGCAGGAAACAAATTTGTCCGTACAAGACAGAACAGCAAATGCAAGATATTTATAAGATATGACATCGCCGTCAATGAATTTCAATGAACCATCTGAGAAAGCTAATGAGGAAAAGTCAGCAAGAATAAGATGGAAAGAAACTAAAATACTCATTGAGCCAATGCTGAAACAATGTAGTTACAACTTACTCAGATAAAATGATCCAGCACTTGCATTAGTTCATAAAATACTCTATGCAAATAAGAAACGTTTCAACAATGACGTCAAGTTCTGGCTTTGTTCATGAAAAATATTGGTTATATGTGAGTCTTGCAAAACATTACACATTTTTTAAACATCTCAAAAAATTCTTTTATATTCGACATGGAACAGATTCTAATCGTCAAGCAAAGGAGTCATGCCATGACATTATCTATCGGAACTAGCTACTTAGTTCTTGTTCAGTTAGCTGTTAATCAACTAAAAAGTTGGTTACTAAGTCAAAGTAAAATATCAATCATATATTCTCAATAAAAATTTATTTTTAATATATGCTCATCTTTCTCTACTTCTCTAACACACATTCTCCCAAAAAATCATTTTTAATTTAATCTACCAAGAACAAGCCCTTAAAATCCTCTTTTACTGCTTTCAGGCATGCAGGTAAGTGAATCCAAATTTTGTAACGATAGGCGTTGCTTCATTAGCCATTTCAAATAGTCAATAAAAACCCAGTAATTGCGTAAAAATGGAAGCCATAGAAAACAACTAGAACAAGATTGGCTCTTACTTATAAGAGCAAAGATAGAAAACCTGCCTTCAGATCTTTGGATGCTGACTGCATCTGACTTTTAATGGCCTTAATTTCCTTCTCTAACTCTTTAAGACGGGTTTCACGACTACCATCATGTTCTTGGATTGACTTTTCAAGAGATGAAACTCTGGCTATGCATTTTTCAAAGAAAACTTTCTTCTCTTTGATGGAAGTTTTTGCTTCTTCAAGCTCTTGCTCGATATTCTTCACTATTTCAGTGAGCTACAGCACAGAACAGTGACATTGGCTATCATCTGGATAATGGAGATCTGGTAACTTAAAATGACAAACATGCAACTAATTTAACGTTAACATGCAACTAATTTGAATTTTCCAGTTTATGTATGTAACTGTCGTAAAATATACAACCTTGTGGTGCTCATTTTGCTCAGCCCTTTTCTGGAAAAGTGAAAGATCATAAGATTTGAGTTCCAACTGTGCCTTAAGGTCCTTGAACTTTCTTTGTAGGGGAAGGAGCTCATTAATCTGAATACCAAAACCAGAAGCAGAGAGAACCATCAGCAAAAGTTGTCAATTAATATGCAAGTTTCAGAATTAAACACAGACATCTTTTTCCCAATGATTGAAACGAAAGCTAACACATACATCCATACCATATTAAACATCCAGTTTTTTGCTTGGTAAAATTACTTGAAGTAGATTTATATTGTCATTTGCTGTTAACCTAACTTGCCAAAATGAGGATTACTTCATCAAGGCTATCGAGAAAAAGCATAAATAAAGGGCTTGTCTATGAAGCAGAGTGGAAATATGATTAATACATGTTCCAGCGGGGTCAATGAAGAGTAGCATTTTTCTCAAATCAACATAAAAACATAGAAAAACAATGATGTACTTTCTCCTCTTAACTTATCCTCAATGGGTGCCAGCTCCACTACTTGACATACAACCTCACTTATTTTCATCTAATCTATCATGACATCAGGTCAATATTGACATCTTGATCTGTTCTTCAATGGCTGTATCCACTTAGTGCTGTTTAATGCTGATGCTTTTCACAAAAAAGCAAATCAAATCTTCAAACTTCAATTTCAATCACAAATTCTCCACGAAATCAATTTTCACGTTTCACTGTACTCTTTCCATACTTCTCAACCACATATTTACCTAAAGAAAATTCTCTCAAAGAAGCTTTATCCTAGTTATGGAAGCCAAAGCTAACCTGATATCTATTCTACAGCCTTTTAACTTGATACAGTTTTTCTAGTCACAAGGAAAATTAATATCAGTTTTCCTTTTCAACCTACCCGCTTTAATCAGCCCGAATGGCTATAGCGCTCAAATCTTTGAAATAAAATGTAACCTTATTCTGACTTCTATATCAACTTCACTTCTATCATGACTACGATGAGATTTCATCTTATTTGCCTAAGTTCTTCCATTTAAACCTTTAGATCCTGAGTCCTGCTCCTACACACACACGGTGGAGGTGGGAGGTGGACATTATTCATCTTCTAGTCTCATCAGACAACTGTTAACAGTGGATAAATAAATAAATGGACCTTATAAGTTCATTGTTACTAGGAGAAGGCACAAATGGGAGACATATTTCAGTTAAAATACATTACATGTAGATTTCACTTTAAAAAAGAAAGGGAGAGAAAGTTAGTTCAATGTAAATAATAGAATATCCAACTACTGAAATAATAATCTCCAAAATAGGATTCATTGACATGGATTCTTTCCATCCAGGAACATAAGAATGTAAAATATTGCTACTCCAACAAAAATTGGCCTCACATCAAGGATGTTTTGGCATCTGTTATTCAAAAAGGAGCTTTTGAGATATTGACCATAGCACAAACGAATCAGTTGTTTACTGCACACGATTTCGCGCGCGCGGGCACACACACACACAGAGATTGAGTTCCATTTGGAACTTAGTGCAGACCTTGGCATCAATATCTGATAGACATTTCTGATGAAAAGAAAGTTGTGACTCAGCCTGTGCCAAAGCATGAAGTTTCCTCAACAGTTCACCACCACCCCTGCAATCATCACCGTTTTTATAATTTTCTTGTGATCTTACACAAAGCATATGCAGCGCCGAATACTTATGAATTCAGTCAAATTGTTTTATGCATCAAAGAAACTGTACTAAGTTTTTGTGTCTCTAGTTTGATGAGTCCAATTGAGACTGTAAAACAGAAAAGAAGCAGGTCAATTCATACCCGCGGCTGCCACCAGTCAAAAGCCCACTGGGCTGGAAAATGTCACCTTCAAGGGTTACACTCGGTTTTCCTATTTCTCTATTGAAGGCAACCTACATTTGGAACATATTAAGAAAACAAATTATGAACAACAAAGCAAAACGAAAACTGGCAGATATAAAGATATGCGACGTCTGTAGACAGAAGTTAGTAACATATACGGAAGTTAGCTTCATGTTCTGTTGATACTAAGGCAGGCTCATCAGCAAAGAAAAACTGAATAAGCCCAAATGATGCATGACGTGTTATCAAATTAAAAAGTGTTGAGTAATTCTGTGGAGTAATTATAACTATTTTGTCCTCCATATATAAATGGAGGAGTTACAGCAGACAAGTTTCTAACTCAGACTCTTCTGGGAAGAAAATAACATAAATATAATGAAAATTTGAGTGGCTGTAAATCCGATAACAGGGAACAAACCAGGCTAGCCTGTGTTGCCATTATTCCCAATTATTCTAGCCAAGTTAAAACCAGCAGTTACATCCATAATTTTAAATCCCATTATCATATTCTGCAACTATGTTGTCTGTATAAAACAGATATGGCACAAGAATAAGGCTTCATTAGATAAAGTATATCAATCCCCGTCATCAAACGCACTGAAAAATGGAGGGGATAAATTGGACTTGTCACAACCAGCAATGACTACAAACAGCCTTGCCCTGAGCCTTATAGGGCTAGTACCATCCAATTTGTTTAATTATATTTAGAGCGCATGCTTAATAAGTTTATACACATCCAAGCATGTTTAGTTCAAAATTAAATAGAAATTTCATATTATAACAAAGCAATTAAAATGCAATTTTCATGTTATCTTTAACATAAGAAATACTAGCTGAGTATAAATATACCATTCCATAAAATGATATGAAAAGTTACCTCCCGTGCAGCATCACTAGTTTTGCAAACAAAGGTTGATCCGAATACATACTCCATTGCACTCTGCATTGCATTTATATCTCTCAGGGAGGGTGCAGTTTTACGATATTCACACAGCAAATTTTCAAAAAACATAAGGAAGAAAAATGAAGCTGGACAATAAGATTCAATCTGGGTATTGACCAAGTGAGTATAAGAACACTAATCGTGAGTTGTTACTATCCTTACAGATAAATATGCCACTTACTATTGATGTATGTAGTAGTAAAATATGGTACAAATCTCCAAGTGTTCAGTGACAACATGACTGCTGAAAGTTCCGTCAAGAAAAAATAAAATAAAATTCAAAATCTGAAATAGATAGTGCAGAAAAATACTTGCAGTTCTTCATCATATCCAACAAGAGAGAGTGCCACTTCAGCATTGCCTTTGCCAACCTGACAGTGAAGAAAAATGCATGTTCTAACTAACAATTAATGATGGGTGCAATAAAATAGAGGAGAGACCAATTGCAAAGCTAACCAATCTAACAGCTGTATTTTGGACTCTATGTGGGATAGGATGACTTTGAATTTTATTCAGGGGAATGATTGTCACTCTTCTTCGTAGACCCCCATTTTGAAGAAGTTGCTTTCCAATATCTTCGGTGTCTACAACAACATTAAATAACTTCCCACCAGCAGCAACCTGAAAAAAGATCTCAGCATAAAACTCTAAAAGGCTTGATCATTCTGTGGGTGATATTATACCAATACCTTAAAAGTCGCTGACAAAGGGCATACACAACAGCAGCGGTATCTTAGCATTATTATATTATATTATACTAAGCGAAAGGACGTTAGTGTGGTATCTCTGTGGTTGGTTTTTATTGACTCAACATTGACAAGTGTATTATCTATCAACACCTTATAGCCATTGGATTACCATAACCAACAGAAAATTAATGAAAAGATATTCTCTGTTTGTTAAGTATTAAAGACATGATTGTTGAATTTAAATAATGATTTCTCTGTGGCACAAACATGGGATATGCACAAATAGCAAATAGGTGCCACCAACCTCAAGGGCAGTCATTGCAGAGCTATCCTTCACTTTAATTAGCTTTGCAACCACACCTTTCACCCGTGATCGATCAAAATTCTTTGCAGGATCATTGTAACTGAAATCTACATTAGCCAATTGTGATGATAGAATCCGTACTTCGTCTTTAAACTGTTGTACCTTGTCTATCTCAGCAGTGCGATCCTGCCAGTAAATATGTTAATGAAACAAGAGGCATATACCTTTAGAAGTGGGAGAATCAGATGCCACATAGACATGACTATACCTTTTGCAATGCTTCCATACGACACTCTTCAAAGGCAAGAGATTCCAAAGCCTTCTGGACTCCCTCAACATCTTTTCTTCTAATATTCAGCTCATTCTCTACAGCAGCAGCTTCTTCACGTTTCGACAACAATTGGCTGCTTTTCTCCTTCAGTTCTTTCTCACAATGACTTACTCTTGTCTGCAACTGCTTCAATTCAGTCTCTGTTCTTCCAACTTCTATCTTCGCGTCACCTAATTGATCTTCAAGACATTTTTCTTCGTCTCCACTGCTCTTACCAGCTACCACACCCTACAATAATAATAAATTTATAAAAAAAAAAAAAAAAAAAAAAAACTAAACTATATATTTAGGAACATTTTTAATTTAACAAAATGTACAATTTCAACACACACACACACAGAGAGACTTTAGCAAATATCCTTGGAAGTCTTACTTGATACTCCTTTTCATGCTCCTCCAAACACTTGGAAAGCTCTTGAGAATTTGTAACAAGATCAGCTGCTCCATCTTCTGCAATTTTCACAGATTTAGCCTTCTCTTCTTCAGATTGCTTTAATTCCTCAAGATTTCTCTCAATCTGGAAACGTCAAAGCATGACATTGTGGTGATTGAGGAAGCAAAAACTCAATTGACTTGCATAAGCAGGTAGATTCACACCAAAAAAAAAACGGGGGGGGGGGGGAGAAGGAAGAGAAAACAACAGATAATTTGAAAAGAAAAACTTTCTGCACCTTTGCAGCATTCTCTTTTTCGGTCATGAGAATGTCCTCTTGATTTTTAAGCACTGATGTTGCTTTCACAAGATCTCTGGACAGAGCATCAACTTTATCTGACAGAAGCTTTATTTCCCCACCCATACTTGCTTCCTTTTCAGCACTCAGTTCTGAGATCTTCTTCTCCATAACCCGTATTTCTTCTTGCATCTTTTCTACACCATTGTCGATCTCAGTAATCTTGTCCTTTAATTGTTCCATGCCCTGAACTGCGTTATCTCTGATCTTTTCTGCCTGAATGTATTCATAAGCAATGCAAAATCTCTTCATTCTATCCAATTCTGCATTTCCGCTAGCCCATTGCATGTACTGCATTCTCTCTTTCCTCAACTTCTCCAAAGCGGGAAGTATTTCCTGGTCTAGAAGCTTGTCAATCTCATCTACCTTACTTTGTTTCTTCTCGAGTGTTTTTAGTGCAGCCTCCTTTTTTGTTTCATACATTCTTGTTCCTGCAGCCTCTTCAAGCATAGACAAGATTTCAGGAGGTTTCATGTTCAATACTTTGGTAATACGGCCTTGCATTATAAGAAAATGTGGATTATTCACATTAAGCTGCACAGAATGGAAGAGATTCTGAACTCGACTAGGCTGAGCAAGGTGTCCATTGATTAAGTACTTGTTTCTTCCACCAACCACAATCTGCAAAGATTTCCACAAACACATATAGCAATAGATTTTCTTGGCTGTTAATTTTGGCAATTCAGCTACACCAAAGATGTCCTAAAAAATAAAATATAATCCAGTAGAATGCTAACATCTATACCAACATTGCCAGAATTTGACTTCCCGTGGCACTTTTATTTCATTAAACCTAAACGAGCAGACAACCTTTTTACTATATTGAAACGGTCAGCTACCTAAACCAATCAAAAATAATTGTATAGTCCTCCTATAGATCTCAAGAGGAAACAAAAGAGCTAAATTCAATTAAGAAAGCATAACAGCAGTAAATATCCAAAAATTCAGGAATATGCAAATGTTTATCAGTTTATGTAACATCTCTACCATGACCACGAGGAGGGAGCGTTTTGGTCCAAAAATGAAAAATATCAGATTCTGACAGCGCAGTCAGATTTTAGGGCGGGTACTCAATAATAAAATGCAGGCCTTCACAATCTACGTAGAAGGCCAATTTCTATATTTGCCATTAAAAATGCAACCGTTTGCAGATTTTAAGTAGATAATAAAAACGAAAAACGAAAATAGAAAATATAGCAAGTTTTTTTTAAAAAAAATAATTTAATTTTATGACCAAAAAAAAAAGTCAACTTTCTGTTTATATCGGTAAAAATAAAAATTTCAAGTACCTGTCGTGTAACAGTAATTTCGGGGCAATCCTCGTATCCAAGAGGGCTTCGGCTACGGTCCGAATTATCAAAAACAACAGATACAGTAGCTTTGGTAATTCCAGCTTGGCCTTGCTTGTACACCAGCTCCTGCAAATTAGAAGCCCTAACTTGCTGCAAATTCGTGATACCCAAAACAAAGCATATAGAATCGAGGATGTTGGATTTTCCGGATCCGTTCAGACCCGTAATTGCGTTGAAGTAAGGGTCAAATCCGGGAACCACAGTTCTCGTTGCATAGGATTTGAATCCCTCTAAACAGACCTCCTTTATGTACATTTTCCAGTGACACTTTTGAAAATCAAACACTAGAAATTTGGAGTTGAAAGAGATGGTAAAATTATAAAAGCCCTGTGATTTGGGGAGAAAAAGAAAATGGAGTACCAGCAGGTGAATTGGAGTGGAAGAGGCGGGAAACTGGAAAATCATTTTGCGTCTGAATTTTCAAATGGTACGTTGGGCCGCCATGCTGTGTGGTAAGTGGGTCAATAACTACAAAATTTTGATTATTGGGCTCTTTTGGGCCTCTTTTCGGAAAATTCTATTCGTAAGAATTTTTTTGGGATAATTAGGCAATTCAGGTAGTTTTGGAGCCCATTATAAAAATTAGGAAATGATGGTCCCCTTTTGAAAAACCAGGTACCCCCAGCCCACCCCAGCCGATCGTGCTGGTGGTAGTTAATCGGCCAATTTGGTTGTTAATCCGCCGGTGACCCCCCATCCATCGACTCCCACCATTAACGCGACCCTAGCCCCAGCCATCTCAACCGTCGGTGGTGACCCTAGAACGGCCAATGGAAAAAAGCAGTATTTCTCGGTTTCGTCACCGTCGCCAAATCGGAGGTTTTAGCAAGAATAACCGCGCTGCGGCGGATCTATGAACCAAAAGGGACAACAATGGAGTGTTCTGAGAAGGAGGTGGCCGAACCAAACGCCTGGGAAATGATGGCCAAGACATGGCAAAGGCAATTGGAATGGATGTGAGGTCGCAGTGGCAGCGGTGGTGGTTGCGGGGGGTCGTAGGGGGAGGTTGGTAGCTGTGGTGGTCGCGGTGGGGTCGTGGTGGGAGGTCGGTAGTGGCTCGATTGTGGTGGTTGTGTTTGTTGTGACTCGGCTGTTCCACTGAGTTGTGGTGGTTGTGTTTTTGTGACTCACTTGTTTCGCCGAGCTGTTGTGTTGTTGTGACTCGGTATTTTAGTGAATTGTTTTTGTTGTGACTAGGTATTTTGGTGAGTTGTTTTTGTTGTAACTCGGTGTTTTAGAATTGTGTTTGACTTGACTCTGTGTTTTGGTGAGTTTTTTTTATACGACTCGATGTTTTAGGGAGTTGTTTTCGTTGTGACTCTGTGTTTTGGAATTGTTTTTTATTTTGAGTCGATGTTTTGGCGAGTTATTTTTTTTGTAACTGTTTTGGAGTTGTGTTTGATTTTTGACTTATTGTTTTGATGAGTTGTTTTTGTTGTAACTCAGTGTTTGTTTTGGTTGTAACTCGATGTTTGGGCGAGATATTTTTTTGTGACTCGGTGTATAACGAGTTGTTTTGATGTGAGTCGGTGTTTTGGCGAATCGTAATTGTTGTGCTGAAAAACACTTAAAACACTTGATTTTTCAAAAAAAAAAAAAACCTTTATGTGCCTTAATTTTAAAAAGTGTGTAAAAAACCTTTATATTTTTCAAGTTATCCCAATTTTTTTATAAAAATCGGTGATTTGACTAATATTACCCTGCGAAGTGTGTAATTAGAAGAAGGGTTCTTTTGATGAAAATCCTTTTTCTTGATTGAGGTTTGAAAAAAAACATTGATATTGAA
>CAVNYN010218187.1:0-15410 GCA_963692815.1 Nyctanthes arbor-tristis | reverse complement strand
TTTAATATTTACCTATACACATATAGATGTTGTAATATTTGGTTCATCTGAGAGTTGGTTCTTAATATTATATTTTTCTTTATATTTAAAAAGTCTGTCTATTATCCCGTGTAACGTACGGGTTTAAAACTAGTTTAATGTAAAAGTTTTTTAAGCCCTTGAAAACCTTGAAATGGCATGGTATGTTGCAGAAAGAGCCATAATTTTATTCTTAACTTCCCAACCTCCAAACGGTATAAATTCATTTATTATTTTCTGACCATCGAACAACTATTTATTTATTACAATTACAATAATAGTAATAGTAATAGTAGTAGTAGTAATAATAATAATAATAATAATAATAATAATAATAATAATAATAATAATAATAATAATAATAATAATACAAAATGGCATTTACTAACCGTGGAATAAACTATAGATTCCAATTCAATATTTTTAGAATCATCCTACTTATACACAATGTTGTAAACAATCCTTTTACACACTCATGTCGTGAAAATTTTCTAACACTATATGCGCCATATGATATGACACTATATAGCACATGTGATGTGCATTGGAGTGTGTCACATCCTCATGTGGCCTATGTGATAGTTATGAAAAAGTGATGTGATGATATATGGGTGTGTAAAAAATTATGCACATGTAGCGTAATTCTATTTTTTATGCATCAAGTTACACAAGATTATTATAAATAATGCAGTCCGTTGTAGTGATTTTCTATGGAAACATCACCTCCTCTCTTACGGAGCTCAAATTGCCACGTGACTATACAACATTGGGTGTTGTATGCGTGTGTAAAAAATTATGCACATGTAGCGTAATTCTATTTTTTATGCATCAAGTTACACAAGGTTATTTTAAATAATGCAGTCCGATGTAGTGATTTTCTATGGAAACCTTACCTCTCCCTTACGGAGCTCAAACTCCCATGTGACTGCACAATATTGGGTGTTGTTGTGCAGCCACGTGGCAGTTTAAGCTCCATAAGGAGATGTGAGGTTTCCATAGCTGGACCGGTCCGCTGTATGTTTCCATTATTATCTATAATGATTCGTAATTAATTAATATACCAAACCAGACTGAACAAGATATAAAAGAAAAAAAAATACAAAAGAGAGTATTGTATTGTCTTGCTTTGAGTCGAGAATATGAACAATCATTGACAAGAAATTATAGACAAAAAAAAAAAATTCTTTTTTGATATAAGGAGAGACAGGGGAGCAAAGGGATAATAGAGAAGGAGTAGGTGTAATTCGAACCTGAAACTCCCGCACCTCCTGCTTATAATATGAATACATAATTACTGTAATACTTGTTCTAATCTAATCACACCACAAACATTTTCTCAAAAAACGTAAATGATAAGAAAGCAGAGAGAGAGATAGAGAGAGCCTTATTATTATTGCTAACGACGAATTACAATTTGTTAATCTCACGTCAACTTCAAATGATGTCCCAAAGACTCACAACAACACCTAGAAATTAAAGTCTCTTTAGTACACAATATAATCTATAACCAACAATAATGGACCGGAACAAATCAATCCAGTTGAGCTTGAAAGGTCCCGTAAAAGGGACTGACTGGCTCGCTGTGAATAGTTTGATGAGTACCCAAACCACAAAAAAAAAAAAAAAAATCCATTTTACACATATCCTCTTGATCCTATCGACTACTATATATCAAATAAATGCTTTCTTTTGTGTGGCTTATGCGAGAGGTGTTGAGAATTAATGTAAATTCTTCGATTACACTCACAGGACTGTTGTTTAAGGAATTTAATTGAGACAAGAAAAATAAAAGACGAAGACGAATTTAACGGACTGTCAAAACTTTCCACTATATGATTAAAGTCTCTACAACCATACAGAATTTTCACTCTCCAAAACCCATCTCCCAAGTACAATAAGAAAAATATACCAAGTTTTACCGCATCTATCAATTTCTACCATTTGCCTAACCCGCAAAGAATTAAAGAAATCCCAAGACGCCAAACTACTATTTTCTTCACAAGACTTTCTGACCCGGCCCAAGTGACACCCCGAGTTTTACTACACCTAATTTTCTACCCTTTGAACAAACCACAAAGAGTTACAAGAAAACTCTTAAAGGTGCTAGACTCACTAATTTTTCTCTCAACTCACTTGAACCACTTGTGTATAAAAGAAAAAGAAAACATCTCTATTTATAGGCTTCGTTTCCTTGAAAGACAAGACAATCCTTCTATGATTTGGATTTCTTTTCCTCCTAGAATTTTTCTTCTTTTCTCTTTCCTTTTCTTTTTCAACTTTGGATTATTTTTGGCAACAAACCCAACACTCTCCACCTTGCCAAAATAAGCCAAAATCTTCAACTTCTCCAGTCTTGTACACAATACTTGAGAAATTACCAGGCAAACCTTTGACACACGTTGACAACCCCATACTCCACCACATGAGTATATATAACCACTTAGAATTAACAACAATTCCAAGCATTTCATCGGCTCAATGTCGAAATAAACCTGCTGAAATTTGTGGTGCAACTCTCTCGTTGGCTTTCCAGAGAGGTCATCAGTCATCGACATTACTACAAACACACACCTTGCATCACCACCAACCAATGCTGTGTGTAAATACAACCGCTAGAAGTAACACACATCTTTTACCATGGCACTTAGCGACACACCATGATGATGTACTCACATACTTCATAGCACATATCCACCACCCTCACACCAAGAGAGTCGGATTGTCCAAATCCGAACAGTAGCCGAAATTGTTCCACCTGGACAATGTTTTCTTACGTGATCAGCTAGTCTAAAATACCAACAAGTATCTTATTGAGAATTTTTATATTTGCACCAACTCGCAAAGAACTAAACAATTTTTCCAGGTGCAACAAACCCAACAAGAGGATCAAATATATCGTACTAGATATTAATGAAATAAGGTAGTTTTATTTTTCATTATTAAGTAACATACATGATCTCGTCAGACTAGATTGTTAAATTTGGTACAAGATAATAATGCCGCCATTCACAGACCATTTATATTATTCAAAAATACAATCAGATCAAACCACTCACATCCATATATTTAATGAGGCCAAAATGTAATAGATATTCCACCCAAAAAAATTAACCCCCAAGTTCAAGATACAATAGAGTGATTAATTAAGTGTAAAATAAAAGAAGAATCTAATCGTGATCAGTACTGTGCTGATTAGATGTCAAACCTCCTCCCGTCCTATCCCGCCACTCAGGCCCGGTCCTGGGCTGAGGCAAAAGAGACGGCCGCCTCAGGCCCAGGACTAAGAAGGGCCCATTTCTTTTGGTTATACTTGGCCCAAATACATTTGACACCCTTTTTTTTTTGTACTTTTCAGGGCCCAAAATTACAAAGCTTAAGGCCCAAATCTAAAAAATGTCAAGGGCCCCATAATGACCCAAAAAAATTTTGTTTCAAATTCAGATTTAAAAAAAAAAAAAGTTCAAAATTCAGATTTGTTGCACGAATTGGATTTCCATTTGCCCTAATTGCCAAGAAGCCCTAAATTTCTAAATCCCTAAATTCCCAACTTGAAGATTGAAGAACCCTAAAAATTTCTCAATTAGTTTGCCTAAATTCGCAACATTCACCGGTCCTAGTCGCTAATCAATCGCCATCTCGGTCCTCTGGCTGCTGCGTTGCTGTAACTTCGCCAATCACCGGTGCTGCGCTGGGACACTGGGTGCTGCTGGGTCTGCTGTTCTGCGCTGCCGGCTACTGGGGGCTTCTGTCTGCACTCTGCCGTTACCGTTCTATAGTGCCTTCTGTGCGGTTTTGCCTGTTTGCGTTGCCGGCTGCTTGGTCGCCGGTGGCTGCTCTCTCTCTGGCCGTCGTCGACCTGCTAGTACTCATCCAGGTTAGGCATTGCCTAATCTTGTTACTGTCTTGGCATTTGTTACTTGTTAGGCATTGTTTTTGGTTTGTAGAGAAAATTGCTTGCTTTGGTTTAGGGATTGGATTTGAAGAGGTTAATTGGTTTGGTACTTTGGCTTAGGGATTGGAGTTGAGGAGTTGGTTTAGGGATTGGATTTGAAAAGGTTAATTGGTTTGGTACTTTGGCTTAGGGATTGGATTTGAGCAGTTGGTTTAAGGATTGGATTTGAGGAGATTAATAGGTTTGGTACTTTGGTTTAGCGATTGGATTTGAGGAGGTTAATTGATATGGTACTTTGGCTGTGGGAGTGAGGAGTTTTGGTCTTTGGATGAGCATTTTTCTTTGCCTTACTGCCTTGTGTCTTTATTTGTTCTTTAAAGCATAGTGGTAATAAAAATTGAATTGTCATTTGCCAATTTGAATTGTCATATGTCAATTGTAGTTTGTGAATTGTAACTTGTGAGGATTAAAAGATACATACTTCCCACACACAAAAAGGAAAAAAAAAAAGATTAAAAGATACATAATACACTAATTGTATTCAAATTAACAATGACTAACAATGCAAAGGCAGTAAGGATTAACTTGTGATTTGCACCAATTGTCTATTGAATTTGTAGTACAATTAAAAATGCAAAAGATTAAAAGAATTACATTATAAACAAGGTTTTACAATAAAACATATTACATAAATTGTGAATACTATGTTATTTGTAACACATTATTTTTAGTTTGTTTAACTTGCAATTGATGAATAATACCTCTATCATAGTGATGAGATTAATTACTGTTTATTTCTTCTTCTGGTAATGTGATTTCTTAGTGTACGCCATGCCTCCGAAATATTTATCCAGATATCAAAAGAGAAAAAAGAAGGCAAAGGAATTAGCTTTAATACAAAGACTAAATGGTTTGGCCTTACTGTCCATTGAGAAAGAAATGATTGAAAAATCAGATTGTGAACATTTGATTAGTATTTTTGCCTCTAAAAGTGCAAGACGTGTGGTGTTTAAGTAATTTTTGGTACATTGTATATATTTTGGTAATTTTTGATACGTTATATATATATATTATGTTTTCAATGACATATTGCATACCAAATCTTGTTAATTTGGGAAGAGTTGTTAAAGGTCAAGATAAAAAAATAAAGGAATATAGTACCCAAAAAAAAATTTCGGGGGCAAAACCCCCGAGAAGGGGGCTCCGCCCCCTTCCAACCCCTAGTTGTTACTTGTTGTAGGGCCTATTTTTTGGAATTCGTCTAGGGCCTCTATCACAACAGGACCGGCACTGCCGCCGCTTGGGGACTAACTCAACATGCATTGATCTTGGGAAGAGAATACCTAGCACCAGCAGTATCCTTCAATGGGGTTGGAGTAACTTGCATGAAAAGATAATTCCCAGCAAAAAGATCACCAAAATGGGACTGACTTTCCTTCAATCTTTTCAAGACCTTAACACAAGCTAATTTTACAAGACTTGCTTTTCTTCTCAAGAATCTTCTAAGACTTGGAATTTTTATCCTCAGTTTTCTCCTTATATGCACCCCCGGAACCGGCCGCTAATTCTCAACCGTCTGAAGATTACTTCCTTTCTGATATCAATGTCATCACCATCTTCTTCAAACCAAAGCTTTGGTCTCAATCTTTGGTAGGAGAGTTTTGTATTTGATCCCATCTCCATACCATTCGTGAGAAATGGAGTGGTTTTGGCGGAATGAATGAAGAATGGGGTGTCCGTTGTCTCATCTCAAAATATAGGGAAAAATTTTTTTCGAGGTCATCCAACTTTTATGATATGTAATTTTTATCACTCAACTTCAATTTATTGTCTCATTAAATATTCGATAAGTGCCCTAATGATATCATATATAAAATTCATGATAATTTATAAGAAAAAGTATTAGCAATCAAGTGACCAAGGAGATACTCAAATGATAGGGCAAATCCCTTATTGGAATTTTCACCTGAATTCGAATCATATCCTCTCGTTTTCTCATCTCCATTTATAATAATAATTTTAAAAAAGTACTTTAATCTTATCGAGAAAATAACTGCAAAATTTATATATGAATATTGTTATTTGTTACCTAGAATAGATCGCAATTTAATTATCTATAATTAAATTATTATTATCATTATTATTATGCGCCAAATTAAAAGAATGGAAACAAAGTATAGTTATCACTAACCGTGATGAGTATCATTTTTGGTAATTTGTCATTGAGGAATACCCATATTAATTAATTAAAACAAGAAAATTTTAGTTTGTGTTTTTAAGAGAGTTGACCAATTTTTTTTTTTTTTAAAAAAAGAGAGAGTCAACCAACGTACATGCTTATAATTTTTCCGATTTAATTAGTAAATGTCAAATTGACTGTTGTATTGATAACATGTTACAAGAAATGTAGATTAATACAGACGGAAGATGAATGGTCAAAGTGAAACAAATTGAACTCAAGTGACGAACACGAAAGGATCCATGTAAGTTGGTCAACTTCCAATGAAATGTTTCAAGAAATATTATACATCTACTACATATATACTGTATCATCTATGTCTTGTTTGTAATAATGTCTAAGTGGGTATTAGGTTTGCAGGTGGTTGATTACATTTAGTGCTATATCAAAAAGCAGATGGTGGTATATGCCTGTCATTGGCTCTTATAGGCCATCCTGGTTGAACCCAACGTGTGTCAACTGTGGCTACTAATTATTTTTGCTATTTTAATGATGCAAAATAAGAAGAAAGAATCTAGAGTAACGGTGGTGGTTCTCATTATGTCATCTAGATAAGCATTTATTTACGAATAAAAAAACTAATGAGTAGCTAGATACACTTTTTTAAAATATATATATGTATATATAAGTGAAGAAAAAAAAAATAATAATAATAATACATCCATCCCACAAAGATAGCCTTTTTTTATTTACACATAAATTAAGAAAAGCTTACTTAATAGTATTGAAAATGTAGACTTAATATCATTTTTCTATATCCTTTTATTTATTAATTATCCAACGTTAATAACTCTATTTTTTTTAATAACAATACATATTAAATATGAGTATATAAGAAAGATTAATATTTTCAACTAAAATTTTAAAAAGAAAGTGGTCTATATATTGGAACGGGGAAAATGGAATACAAAACTATGTTTGCTAAAGGAAGTAGTAATAATACTCATCAAATTCTATTCTATACTGGTCATAAATTTTTAACTATTTTTAAGGTCTCTTCCAAGCGGGAATTGGAGCAAAAGGTTCACACATTTGGATACTATTGTGCAAATTGTCTATACCTTTGTTGTTTTAACAATTTCATTGCCACCATTACATTTTTTTTAACAAAATTCATCTTTGATTCCATTTGTATTTAATTTTCTCCATTTTCAGAAGGGTATTTTTGTCCAGTTAAAATTTTTAAAAATTGCCAATAAGGTTTCAAATTAATTAAAAAAATAGCTATTTTAACTTTTTCAATAATAGAAATCATTTTAGTTTTTATTTTGGGATTTTATTTTGTTTTATTTTTTTAAAGTTTAAATTGTGACTAAACAGAAACGTCGTTCTAAAAATTGAAGAAAATTAAGCACAAATTGACATAAGGATGAGCTCGGAAAAAGAAGTATGAAGTGAGGGTGAAGTTGCAAAAAGATTAAAACATAGAGACGATTTGCATAATAATATCCAACGAGAAGGACCTTCTGTGCCAATTACCTTTACTAGATAGAATCACCATGGTTTAATATATTTCTGACGATTGACCATGAATATGAAAGTGAAGACTCAACACCAACCAAACACACACCACTATAAAAGAAAAAATTGAAAGATCTTATTCCACCATTTGACAATAATGTCATCGATCACCTACGATGATCATTAATGGTGTAAGTACCAAGACATGTTAAAATGATATATAGGTCCAATTAAATGTGAAAAAAGATAAAATGACTTTAAAGTTTGAAACGGACCATTCGTTCAGAGTCATACTACTTCAAACAAAACCCATATATAAGGGCAAGAAAAACTAACCCTATCTCCAAATAGCCAAGTTGCCAAAATTCTTGCACAATCCTACATTAATGAATAGAAGTTCAATAACGACAGGACAGGCCCCCAGGGGTGAGGGGATCAAAAACCCCATAAAAGAAAACATTCCAGCACCTTAAAAGTATCAAAAATTCAGTACTCTAAACAAATAAAAACAAAACAAGTGTTTACTTAGAGTCTATTTGGCAATTTAATGGGCTTTGGTTCTTACTGTATAAAAGATTGACAACTGACAATGTCTAATAGGATAATCGGTAGCCAAACAGACCCATAGTTTCAATTTAAACAATAAATTAATCCCTTTGTATTCACCCTCTGCCAGGAGCACTGGGTTCAGTTGGACTACTGGAATTTTGTTCATACCCCATAAGTTAGTCTTGCTATTGTATTTATCGGTGATGATAAATAACACTGATCATTTTTTTGTCAATTCTTATGGAGTTAAACCTTTTGGAACAAGGAGAAAAATTACAAGAAAAATGACAATCAGACAATGTTACATTACATATAAATAAGACATTACATATATTAAGGTGATGACTTCCGCTGTAATGTCCAAAACCATAATTATACAAAGATGAATCAACCCAAGCTATTGCTTTGTTCGACAACAATAACAAATTAGAAGAATTTGACACTACAGGGATGGTGACAACAATAAGATTGAGGCGAGCCAGAACTGTACAAACCTAACTGGCTTTTCACTTTTCAGCAGCAAGCAATTGATCTAAGGAGCAAAGAAGAGTATTCAGTAGAGTTTTATTCTGGTCTGAATTGAACTCCGGCAGATTGGACAAAGCTCCAGGTCTTTTCCACAGTCACAACATGTCTGAAAAAAATAAGTCTCTAAATATTAATATCTTATATTGGTTCAACGAAGCACTAATCAGAAACTCATGAAAGAAACTTTTAGTCACCAAACCTTGGCTTCAAATTAGTTACTGAACAAACATTATTATTTTTCTACTAAATTAAGGAAAATCTAACAAGACACCACTTGTTCAACTGAATAATAAAAATAATGTATTAGCTTTTTCAACTCGCACCATTTTATCCATTGGCCACAATGGTATTTCCATTTTCAGACGGTTAAAGGACGCACAAATTCCAAATTAAACCAACAAAAAGCCCGGGGGAGGGGGGGAGTGACCAAAGTAAGATAGGACTATAAGACCGTGGAAACACTAACTTTAACACATGAGATGACACACCATAAAGGTATATCTACAACATACCTGATGCCCACAACCAAATGCCATGTCCTTTGGGTTAGTAAGGCAAATAGGACAAATCTGATCAACATAAAGAAAAAACATTAACCCAGGTTTACTGACATTTTCAATTGAGAAGATGAAAGAATATTCCCTGGTAGTTTAGCAAGCATTCCCAAGGTATCTATGAAAGACAGGAGGCACGCATAGTAGTTTTCTAATACATATGAAATTTACCCGGTTGTCATATGTTGAGCTTGAGGCAGATGGAACTGCCTCAACAGAACTGCTGGGTTCATAATATGAACTTGAACCCTGATGGGAACTAGTTGCATATTCAGGTTTCAAATTCGTGCCAGATGCTGAGCCATATACAGGTGGTGGAAGAGGAACCCTCTCAGGAACATTTGCTTTTTGTCTGCTAAATCATGCAAACAATGGATAATGAATAACAGTGACTGAAGTGAGTATATTTGACAAGTTTTTAGCTGTTTCCTTTTTTCATTTTCCACTTAATACGGTCAAGTATTATGCTACCACAATGCCAACCAAGCCACTGCACCAGGCTCACGCATTTGCATGCGTGCACAGAGAAAGAGAGAGAGAGAGAGAGAGAGAGAGAGAGAGAGAGACACAGAGAGAGAGAGAGAGAGAGAATCAACTACCCCAACAAGTTAAGTTCCATTGTTGCTTTATATTGAGAAGGAATCTCCATCAATGCTGCAAGAGCAAATTCAGTCTCTTTACGCGATTGGTGCACATTTTTGCACATGATCTCGGTAAAATTGACAAACTAAAAAAAAAAAAAAAATTATTAACCATTGTGCCAGATACATCCAAGTAAAAGCCTTGGCTCATCAGAATACACCATTATGCGAAGCCACTTAACTGACCTGGAAATTATCAAAGTCCCGAGCTGGAATGTTATCATCAAATTCCTTCATTATGTCCCAGGGCCCATCTCCAACTCCGATCAAAATAATAGACAATGGCAACTTGCTGTAGACAACATATCAACAATGTGCATGGTTGACAACACTTTGTGGTCACAATTGTGCAGGTCTTTTATCACAGTCCGGGTTTGTTTTTCAGTTTTTGCCACATGAAACAGCAAAAGATTGACACGTGTATTTAATGATAACGAAGTCACATGGATTTCATCGTTACTTAAACGTGTCAAAATTCTGTGATTCCACTTGTAAAATTTTGAAATATAATCCCGATGATAATTTCATTGTCAAATGGACCATGTATCAAAAGAGAATGTAAAAATATCACCTTGCTTCTACAATCGCTTGAACAGTTCTCTGCTCCTGTGGACTTAGCTGATCGCGTTCAGTATTGACGCTTCTGGTAACCTATGTGATATATGAATTTAGAAGAATTGGTATACTAATATCAATTACAGAAGATATTACAGGCTCATAGCACAACAAGTTTGTACATGGAATAATGAATACAAACATATCTCTAATGAAATACTTCTAAGCTTTCTCCCAAAAAAATAATAATAATAATAAATAAAAAAAAAAAAAATAAAGACTTTTCTCTAATTAATTTTTAGTTGCCACAAGTCAGTCAACTCTAAGATTGTTATATATTTGTCTGATATCCTTATGCTACATAGAATAGTGCAATCATCAAAAATGACTAGCGTAATGATAAGGTGTCATCTTAGGTTTCAGTTCTCTAGATAAGCAAAATGTAAATCACCAATTAATTAATTCTTCCTTTTTTTATTTATTCATTAACATGTTTTTAATTTTGCAAATTTGGCTGCTATGTCACTAACTTAAAAATTTCCAACTAAAAGGACTCATAATGATTAAAAAGAGACTATTTATAAAATATAAAACACTCGAAGGTATGCCTAACCAACGAAATGATCATAGTACTCCTAACAAAGAAACGTAATTTACAATACTATTGAAGCAGGGGTTGAATTCATGATGTTAGCATCCAGAGCTCGAAAGAAGAAATAATTACAATAAATGTTGGACATTCATAATCTCGAAGTCCAAATGCCTAAATAATTACAATAAATGGATTGCATAATGCAAGAAATGCCTTCACCTATGCAAATTAAGATATGCCCATCAAGGCTGGAATAAGTTGCCACTCACCCTTCATGCAGGGTTGAGACATGCCAAGCAGGCCATGAGCTTAACTTAAAAATATCGGACTTAAAAATTGAAGAGTTCCAAAATACAAATCCATATTCTTCATGTACTCGTAACTTCGTTGCAGAAGCCAGAACACCAATTTTGAACACATCCACATAATCAAATCAATGAATATTCCACATAAAAAATCCGAATCAACTATTATTCACGTAAAACCTAGCCCACGTCTAGTTTGCATCCACAATCTATAACCTATCCCAATCACCGCTGATAGCACACACCCCAGTGCCGCCACCTTCCCTTTCTCTCTCCGTCGTGAAAAAATGCAATCACTAGACATCACCTTCACCGCCATGAACAACCCACACCAGTACCGCAACAGAGGTACATCATCCACAAAGTAAATTGCGACTAAGGTCACGAACGGAGAGGCAACAATCCATATTGCTGCTCCCATCCCCATAAAATCATTAGCCACAGCTACAACACTGTTGTATCCAAAGAAGCCAAAAGAGATTTTTTTATTCCAAAAATCATAGCACCGCCACCAATCAAATGTGACCTCATCTCCCCTTCCTCGCTATTGTTTTTTCTTCTTTCTTGATTTGTCAACTGACCCATCAAACACCTTGCTTTTATTCTTCCTAAAAAGCATAAGACCAATCTCCAAGAATGTCCACGAAATAACTATACGGGGTGTTAACAAAGTGTTTTTGTTTAAAAACAGAATTAGATTTTGTGAGAATGAGTGGTTGATATTTGTGCAGTACAAGAGGGTCATGTCAAGTATGTGGATGTGATTGATTGGTTTGACCAAATTCTGTTTTTAAATAAAATTGGTTTGTGAGAACATAGGCTATAGTTAGAAGATAAACGGGGAAGCACCGATCTCAAAAGATAATAAAAAACATTAACATGCAAAAACAAGAATTAATCTTTAAAAGAAAGGAAGAGGAATTAGCTTCCCATTTGAGAAAGGAAGCAATTTCAGGTTTAAATCAAATTAAGCTGGTTTACCATTTTAAACTAAAAGCAATTGTATTATTCAATATTGTCAAGAGAATGCAGCGATATCATTCATAAAACGCTCTTCCGATCTCAAAACTAGAGCCCTAACAAATGAAAAGACCAAACTACCCTAAAAAAGTAACATAAATTATACTACTATTTAACAAAAATATGTAGCAAATGGAGTACCTGCCCATCTGCAATAATCAGTAAAACATGGTATTGTCCTTCAGCCTGCTCAACAATGGTCATTGCCATTTCAATTATGGGAGCAAACGATGTTGGCCCTGAAGCAAAATTAACCAAAGACGTTAGCTATATAATCAAATTATGTCAGTCCAAAACAGACGAGGACAAGGAAGAGATATTAAACCTGCAAGTTTTAGATGAGGAACAATCTCGCTGTAACGATTCAACACTTCCTCAAACCCATTGCAAAATCTTTCATCAGGATAGAAGCTAAATATGTCTTGATCATGTGTTGACGCTGTTATTTGCAGAAATGAGACACAGGTTACAATTTGTACTATTTGAATAAATAAATTCCGAAATTTCAGAAACAAAATCGAGTTATATGTAATACCATCTCCAAATCCAAAACATGGGATCAGGTTATCCTCATCAAAAGCTGCTAAGGTTTTACCAATGATCGATATTGCTTGTTCATAAGGATTCATACCACTTCCAATGTGATGTAAGCTTTGACCATTGAATGACCTCTTGCCTATTGACAGGCCCAAGATTAGAAAGAATTTTTTTGGAGCTTATAGTACTTAACAAGATTTCTAAACAATTGGAACCGATCCACCCAATACCTGACAAAGCCCCGCCCCAAACTGCCCCAGGGGGGTTGGCGGACCGGGTCAATTCAAGTCTTGGGGCGGGACGGCCTTAACCCGAGCCGCACCACCCCATTTACCACCCCATTTAAATTTAAAAATAATTAACGAACAAATAAATATAGAGAAAAACTGAAAAAAGAATATGAAAAATTATAAAAAAAAAATCAGGTAACGTAAGACCCGATCCACCTCTTTTTTGGGAGGCTGCAGAGCGGGGCGGGTCAGAGCCAACCCAACCCAAATCCACCCCCGTTGCCATCCCTTAAACAGCATAAAATGAAGCTCAACCTGTCCATTCATTGCTTTTAGTGAAATCGATACCAACAATTAGATTAGAAGACTCAAGACCAGCACGTGCAAGAGCTTCAGTAACCTGAAAAAGTAGTCCGTCATACTTCTGTCTCTCATGAAAGGTTAAAAGGCTAAAAAAATCGCTTGATGAAAAATTTAAGTAAACTTTGAAAATACCACAGTTAATAAATCATAGCATCACATCCAATAAACTCTGGAGACATACAATCTGCGCTCACAAGATAAATACACAAAAGTTTAATGATTTGAACCATTTCTTTTTAATGCAGGCTAAACTCTGGACTTCGGTGCCTGACAAAAATGATATTTGACGCCCTCACAGTTGTAAATGTATTAAAATTGGTGCCCTGCACTCAAGTTTTTGCCAGACATCATATTACCCTTTAACTAGTACTTGTACTATTGTGTTACTCTTAGAGGCCCAAAAACTCTCCTTGTAGAATCAATATTATAGCTGCAATCTCCTACTCTCTCTACAATGGAAGCTGAAACTTAAAAATGCATCCAAAAAATTCATTTAGATGTAATCCTTAAATCCTAACATTCATCCCCACTGTATCTGTGGTTTTACCTTGAGTTATGAAGGCTTTCGTGAGCTAAGTTTTACTTTTCATCTCAAAGTTCATTGTTGCTAAAGCTACTAGCAAACAGCCTGCATGGTGAAATACATGGGATGTTCAGAAAAATTAAATGATGACCAGTACATGACTAATATAGCAATTGTATAAGGTCCTAGGTTTTTTTCTTTTTTGAATTATTTTCCAATCATTGATCCAGATAGAGATTACCTACACAGCTTCACATGCTTACCATGTCACTGCTCACTAGATACTTCCAGAGTATTATCTAAAATAAAAACAATATTCTAGACCATATACAGCATCAAATAGCATTTGTAAGCTGCTTAGTCAACTCTATTATGGGGTATGTTAGAAAGTTTTAGAACATCATCCATGGCATTCACACAAAAATCTTCAGAATTCTAAGCAAAGAATCTGGCTTTCTACGCACAAAATTATAAAACATAAAGAAAAACGAAGCCCAACATGATATATATATATATATATATAAAATACTTAGGCATTTTGCTACATGACTGGCAGGAAACTGTTGATTCCATGGTTTTATGAGGCATGAATAAATCCAAGGAGCATGCGCATACCTCCTCTAATGAATTATAATCGTCTGCAATCCTTGAATACCTCCTATCAAGCTTCTTTTGTGGTGGATGTGATCGAAGCGGAGCTTCATAATTTGGTGGTGCATGTGATCGAAGCGGAGCTTCATAATTTGGAGGAGGAGGAGCATAGTACTGGTTAGGGGGTGGATACTCACTTGAATATTGCTGGACAGGGTAATTCTGAGCGTATTGTGAAACTGAGGATTGAGAATAATCATAAGTCCATGATGATGTTGAAGTGGACCGAGATGATGATGATGATTGCCTCCAACTCCCCCCATCCCTAGAAGTAGAACTTTTGGCCCCCATCAATCAATTACCTACAAGAATGCCCAAATTCTTAAAAAAAGTAGTAGTAACCTCTTTTTCTCTATATGAATCAAAGCAACTTGTGCTAGTGAATCATTCAAAAATCTCAACCAAAACAGAAATCAGCAAATTCCACTATGCTAAGGAACCCAAGAAAACCCAAATCATATACCTATTGACGCCCTGGGGGAACCAAACCAAAAGAAAAAAAGAAAACCTAGAGAGAGAGAGAGAGGGAGAGAACAAGAATGGATGCAATAAAGATCAAACCTTTCTAAATTGAATCCGATAAAGATCAAACACTTTCTACATAATGCATCATAAGATACAATGTATTATGAACTCCATAACTCATGATGGAAAAGGTAGCTAAGAAGGGAAGACAAATTGCGCCACTGGCCACTGCCCCGACTTCTAATAGACCCCTACCCGCAAAGTCTCATCCACAAACTTGCAGATGA
>CAVNYN010218186.1:0-19995 GCA_963692815.1 Nyctanthes arbor-tristis | reverse complement strand
ATCTGAAACAAGAGCCAATGTATTATCTGAACCCACATGCAATCCTGAAGATTTCCTCCTGATTTCCTCATTCTGCATATTGTTCTTCACAGAATCCATAGATAACACACCATCTGAAGTAGAGTTACTTATTGTCACAACAAATGTCTCCCAACTGTCTGGCAAATAACTCAAAAGCAGTAATGCTTTCAATTCATCCTCGAGAGTCATTCCCATTGTCACCAGCTGATTCACAACATTCTGAAAATTATTCAAGTGCTCTGTCACACTCGTACCGTCCTTATATTTTATATTGACCAAGTCTCTGATCAGAAAGGACTTTCTGGCTGCAGTTTTCTTCTCAAACATGGACTCCAATTTAGTCCACAATTTATTTGCATCTATCTTCTGTGCCACATGATGAAATACACTATTATCCACCCACTGCCTTATCGTCCTAATAGTTTTCCTGTGCAATTTTTGCCAATTCCTATCTTCCATATCTTCCTGTTTAGAATCATCCGATCAATAGGATCATGCAAATCCTTACAATAAAGGATGCCCTCCATCCTAGGTTTCCATGTCACCCAATTGTGATTGGTAAGCCTGATCATAGCACTACCAACTGGGTCATTCATTTTAATCTACACAATTGAACCTGGCTCTGATACCACTGTCGGGAATTTAATCAATTTTCCTAAACCCGTGTGATCAAAATAGGCAATCAATATATCAAACAATAATATATGTGCGGAAGCTTAAATAACACCAGGAATTATTTAACGTCGTAAAACCCTCCAATGAGAAGGGAAAATCGACGGGGCAAACCGACAACTCCACTATCACCAAATAATAATGGGCATACAATGTTTATCCTCTCAAGATTATCGCCCTAAATCAAGAGGTAATCACACACTACCACAATCACGCAATACCGTCAAGAACAATATTCTTAGCACCACAAATAACTCATCTAATAATAGATGGAACCCAATAATCAACAACAAGCGATGAAGAAAATATCACCTAACTCCGTTCCAAGAATTAACTTGGAGAAATCACCGCTTGAAGAAATCGAACACCAAATCAAATGTCAAAGACTCTCGTTTCAAGCAATAAAATAAAAAGTTGACTTTTTTTCCTTCTAATCTCCTCGATCGACGTGTGAGAATTGCAAGACTTTTTTCTATCTTTTTTTTTTCTTCCTGTTTCCGTGTTCTGCCGCCTGTCCATCAACACACACACACACACACACACACACACATATATATATATATATATATATTAAACAAACCAAATCTATTTTGGTCTAGGATTTTGTGTCCCTCAATACTTCTACTTTTGTTCAACCAAATTACTTAATTCATCCTCCAACTTATGTCTTGTGTTTAAGTTGGGTATCATCATGGGCTGGACTCGCCCAACACAAACTTAGGACCTCTCGCCTGAAATGTAAGTATCTATTCATTGTACTACAGTCCGAACCAGGTGTTAACGAATTGTTGTTTAATATACATGTGTGTGTGTGTGTATATATATAGATATATATATATGTATACTATATAATCGAATTTAAAATAGGAATGTGGGAACAAAATCAATTCAATATATAAAAATAGAAAAAGTTAAGGGATTAACTACATCACGATGATGTAAGTAGGTAAAATCCCAATTTTGCCAACCAAAATAGCCTGAAAAAATTATTCTAATTATGCTCAACAAATGTTGTTCAATATATATTTATATATACATATATTGGATAATCGAATTCAAAATAGGAATGTGGAAAAAATCAATTCAATAAAAATGGAAAAAAAATTAAGGGATTAATTACGTTTGTCGCTATCTTCTCTTCGGAACGGAAAATTTGAGAATCACCTTGGAATTCTAAAATCCTAACCATTGAAGTAAAAATATGAAGCGAACTGGCAAAAATAATGTAATTAAAGATGGATAGGCAAAGCCATGTTCTTATTAAATAAGTCAACACTCCATAGATCAGCATAAAGGCAACTTAACCAACATAATAATATGGATTATAAAATTAATAATAGAGATTAATCTTCAGAACACCAGTTGATGCCCTGGATATAACTTTTTTGTCTAATTATATATATTAAAACACAAGTTAGACTTGATTTAAATAATTAGATATCTGAAGAGTGTAAAAATGATAATGTAAACTTCAACTTCTCTTATCACCTATCAACATAACACTCAATAACTCGAATCCAAATCAAAATAAATTAACGAAATAACTTATATATATAATAATACTGAGCAAGGTCCAAATAAGTTCCTCGCATATTGTTTAGACGCCTAGTTCAGAACTGTCCGCAAGTTCCCCAACTTAGATGAACTTAGGGTTTGATATACTTTTCAATGTGTACCATTTTTCTTATAGGATGTCTACCAAAATTTGAAGAAACAAATCATAAAAAAGTTGGATTGATCTCACTATTTTCATTATTAATAATTATATGATAAAATTTTAGCCACTATAGCGTATAAAATAAAAGATAGTTACTTTTGGTTAGTAAAACAAAAAAATATTCAAGGCTGGCTGTAGTTTCCAATCTGTAGATTGAAAAGGACAGTAAGAAATAAGAATCGCGTGAAAATGAACCAAATCCATTTTTCTCACAATAATTACTCAAAGTTATGCATTGCGCAGTGTATCAATTTTTGTAAATTGCACCGAGAGGGCCCCAAAAGTTTGATCACTTTGCACTTAAAAATCATACTTGTTTAGTTTGTTCAACTCTGTTTTCATCCAAAAGCCTATCAAATGGACATGTTTTTCACACCTAAATAAGAGAGAGACGTAATGGATGTGTGAGAATCGAAGGTGTGACATGTCATTGGAGGTAGGGATCAACTTTTGTCTCTTTAAAAGGTTAACAAAATGTCTCCTCGTGGGACAATTACATAATGGTTGTCTAATGACCTTCCACCACGTGTGTATTTAGTAGGATAATCCTATCAACTGTATAACAGTAGATCAGGACTATGTATTTTGAGGGTCATATACAGTCCAAGGCTTTCCCAGTGGAAGATGCAAATTGATGAAGATAAGGAATATGGCAGCATTAATCTTTTCTTTCTTATATTTATTTTTTTATTGTTTCCGATCTCACTTCATTAATGAATAAACATTTCATTGTTTTCTCAAAGGTACAAGTGGATATAACAAATCAGAAGGAAAAAAAAGGTAGATGGGTGATAATTTTAAACAAAATAACAGCCAAACTAGAAGTGAAAACTTTAGCGATCCTAGTTTCCAAATTATTTCAGAAAAATAAAAAATAAAAAAATTATGTCATATTATACTCATTTGTTTAATATTTGAAAATTGAAGTTGTGCTCCTGCACCAGGCATTGACTGTGCATAGAATTAGAAGAAGAATAATTAGAATAATTTGAAGTTAAATTTTGAAATATAGGAGGCTAAACATCTCTCTCTTATTTATTTATTTTTTTTCTTTAGATACAAGGGGGATTTAGGGGAGGGGAATTTAGGGGGTAGGTCTGATGCGAACCTGAGATCTTTGGCCTAGAATGCGAGCATTTTAATTACTAGAGCATAGTCCGAATCACTGTGAAATATTTAAGGCTAAACATTTCTTTTTTCCTTTTTTGATACAATTAGTTCAACTCAGAATTATCCCCAGGGAGAAAAAAAAAATTTAAAATCTTTTATTACTTTTATTATTTATTACCTTTTTCTTTTCTTTTTTTCCTCCCCTTCCAAGCTAACTACGTTTGAAATAGTTTCAAGGGGCATTCAAATTTGAGAGAAGAAAAATATGTATATATATAACAATCAAAGAGACAAAGCAGAAACCAACTTGTTCATGACGGGTTAAATGTGACATCGAAGTGGTATCAGGCTAGGTTTTAGCTTTATTTACCTTCCAAAATTTTATAAAACTCTTTGTTGGTGCCCTGTGTTAAAACAATAATTTTTAAACATGATGTTTACATCTGAATTTATTAATTTCTCTAGAAATATCCCAACAAAATTAATCTCGAGAAAAATAACAATATGATAATCTAATCCTTTGAATCTTTGGTGTGTATATATATATATACACACACATTCCAAAAGTGAAACATTTTTGTGGTTCCCATTGTGTCGCACTGGTTAGATGCTCACATTTCAAATAATAGGTCTCGAGTTCGAACTATAGTTACTTGTCTCCTAATTTCCCTCCCCTCCCTCTATCTAATCCCGATTTTCCAGTATACATTTGACGGGATAGACGTATACATAAAGAGAGATTATTTTCACCCCTTATATTTCCGTGTATAAAAGTCAAGGCATTTTTTAAAACTATATGTATATACATCGTATCAAAGCCAGCTTTGTCCTGCACGCATAAAACCGTGTGTTAATTGCCACCGATTCGTTGCAGTCCTTTGCTGATTTTGTTGTCTCTGTGAACACGATTACTTCTAGAATTACATTGCTTGGCATTGGTAAATGCGACGATAAGCAAATAAATGGTAAATAAATCCATACGATTTAATTCGATCAATTATTCGAACGGAAGATGCGGATATATAACAGGAACATTCATATAAGAAAAAATTGGACGAAATTTAAAGTTTAATATTTAAGTGTAATTGGAACTAAATTAAAATAAATCCATACGATTTAGCTCAATTATGAGAACGGAAGATGCGGATATATAATAACAACATTCATATAGGACAAAATTGGACGAAATTTAAAGTTTAATAATTAAAAGTAATTGAAACTAAATTCAAAAATTCTAGGGAGACATGAAAAATAGACATAAATAGGTGATATTTTTAGAGCAATTCTAAAGGGACATGAAAAGGGGATATTATTATGTGACATTCTCATGTGGAACACATTCATTGGGTGATGATTACATGGTTACTTTTTTATCATCCAATACAAGTGTGCCACATAAAAATGTCACCCAATAATGTCTCATTTTCATGTCCCCCTAAAATTTTTCGACATTTTTATGTAGCACACTTGTATTGAATAATGAAAAAGTAACCATGTGATTACTCACTCAATGAATATATGCCACATAAAAATATCACATATTAATGTCACTTTTATATGTTTTCCTAGAATTGCTCAAATAAATTAAGTTCAATAATTTATACCATGTGACAGGCTCACACAGCCTACTTTTTAATGCCATCTTTTAATTGATTAATTAATTAATTTAATCATTAAACATTTTACAAGCCTTCTTGAAATTTTTTCATTTTTGTCTCGTACACGTAGACACAATTTTAAGGCATATATGATATAACACGTTTATGATGCCCCAGTCCGGCTATAAAAGCAGATCTAGCTCTAAGTTTGGAGCCTGACTACCAATTACAGAAGGTCACGTATATTTTAAAATACACATGTCCCCCTATGATTGTTAGTCAGGTTTCAAACTCAGAACTCGATCTGTTTCTATAGAAAATTTATATGATGCCCAAGATGCAATAAAATCAAGGGTATATTATAAGCATCGATGCAATTGGAAAGATGGCAATCAAACACAAGTAAAGGAGTGATCCTTCTAGTTGGCATCACTATATTAGAGGATAGGTTAATATGCATAAATACATAGAATCTTCATTTTTTCAATGGCCAATATAGTGATGACAACTAGACTGAAAACTGGTCTCCAGTCTAAATAAATAGCATTATTCCAGCTAAAGAAAGGGAAATAACAACATTTTTATTGATGGTTGATGCTAATCTAGTAATCACCACCTAAAATACCAAAACTACAATAGAAGCGTGGACGCCAATTTAGAAATTATCTATCAATTATCCCTAAAAAGTAGGACTTCGAAATAGAAAGATATCATAGTGACATAAGCAGTGACATCACAGGGCAGATTAATAGGCGAGAAAGATTGTAAATTGAGTTGTATGGTGCTGGATAATTGAATCAATTGTGCCAAACAAAGTGTCAGATTATATATGTATATAGAAAAGAAACACGCTAATATGTAAAAGGATGAACGATAGAAAATCTTTTAATTTTCCAACTCTCCCTCACATATTTTTTATATTTTATTTTCTGCGCTTTACCTATTATTAATTAAAATAAGAAAAAAGATAAATAATGCAAATTGTGGAAGAAAAAAAGGAACTTTTTATCATCATAAAAGTTAAAGGATATGAAGTGTACTAATATCAAATTAATTTGTCTTGATTTGGTCTTTAATAAGAAGCGACTATCAAGACTTAATTACGGACACACAATTCATTACAGGTCTTCTTATAAGTAATCTGCAAAAGTTTTAATATTCCATTTATATTTTTCACATAGATTAATAAAATTTAGTTAATATTGTTAGAAATATATAAGTCATGAATATATTTCCTAACATATCTTTTGATTTATTTAAAAAGATCGGAAGACTAAAGACATATCAGAAAACTAAAAAAAAAAATTAAATAACGGCTTATTAGAAAATTTAAAATTAAATTAACTAGAAAACTCTATTTGTTATAAAAAAAAAATAGAAAAGAGAGAAAAGTTCGAGAGAAGATTCATAAATTGTGTATCATTATGAGAAACAGAGCAACCTATTTATAGGTGCAAATCTGGGGTTTTAGGGGAACAATAGTCATTCACTAAATACAATAATTATTTACAACATTTCCCCTTAAATAACTATTCTATATAATAATTGTCTCATAAAAAATCTTGTTCGGGAGAAACTCAGTTGAAAAAATCCACCAAATTAAGGAAAAGAATACAATTAATTCCAAAAAAATCCAATTGGACAAAAACTGGTAGAAGAAAAAAGAGTACTGCTGCTCCCCCTGATTTCAGCCAACAATGGCTCTTGTGTTTAGCTTTCCATATCTCTCCAATTTCTTCAATACTTTGAAATATATTGTGCCTCATGTAGTATCTATCCACTCTTTAAGAGTTTTATATCGAGAGTTAATATTATATATGTCACGCATATTTATTACACAAAGAATATGTCTCGTTAAAATCTTATAAGGAAAAAACCCACTGGGGAAAAATTCAAGTGAAGGAAAAAGAGCACATTACTCTTTGGATATGTCATCAATGTTGGCTCGTTAAAAGCCTTGTTGGGAAAACCCACTGGAACAAAGCCTTAGTCAAAGAAAAAAAAGTATAACACGTATCTCACTCGTATTAACTGGCAATGTGTACAAGAACTTTAAGTTCTTTATATGCTTCATTCAAACATACCAAATCTGATGATATATTTTCATATATTGCCAATCAAATGAAACTTCAGGTTTCAATAACATTCGCCACATGTGCTCTTCCGATCTCTCTTTTAGCATAACTATCAATCGTCATATTATTGACATTCTAACAATCTGCAGGCTTGTCTCATTATCTTGACCAATATTCGATGTCAACAACTTTTATGAAATTGATTCATCGTCCTCGCTATTTATTGAGCTCATAGGTATGTATAGTCGATTATTATTTCTTGTCGATTCCATCTAATCTCAGTAGCATAACTTAGCGAGATCTCTTTATTTCAGTAATTTCAGGTACCTGAGACTCTTTCAGCACTTTTTAATTAGTTATATCTATATACACTCTTCTGGAGTATATATGCCTAAAAAAAAAAAACCATCACAAGTATCTATTCCATATTCCTTTTCATGATGTTTATTTTGGAATCGATCACGCCATACTTCAAGCATGCCATTAATATCTCAAATCCTCTTATAGGATTTTATATCAATCTAAGATAGAGTATTTAATATAGGATATCTATTGGTAACTTTGCAGTCAATAATCTGAAAATGCATACTATTGCAAATTTCAAATTTGCATAATACATACGAGGATTACAATTGAGCATTTCATATATTTGTTACCAATTATCAATTCCTCCTCTGAATGCTGAGACGACTATTTAATTAATGAAATAGTCAGAAAAACATGATGCAATATATCATTCTTTATGGATGAAGCATACAAATAGGGATTCAAATCAATCGTATATTCTCAACATTACAATAACATCTGTCTTAGTATGTTCGGTGGAGCGACTATAAATATTGCACTTATAAACTTTAAATGGAGGCTTCTGACTGTAAACCAAATATAGGGGGTGTTGTATCTTCTATTGGCATGTTATATAAGAATATTTCTATGAGTTAAAAAATATTACTTAAACATAAATAGTTTATTCTCAATTTAGTGTAGCAAATAAATTGAGGCATATAATATTATTTTGCTAACCATAGGCCATTAATATCTCAAACAATAAATGAATAATTAATTACTTTTGGGATAAAATTCACCAGCAAGATAGATATGTCTTTTACGATATCTGGAACTTCTGCTTATAAATAATCAATTGAGCAAATATTCTCGCAAACTTTTAGTTATGAGTTTGACATGTGACATCTAGTCGATCCAAATTCATAAAATATCTAGAAGGTCTACAGATGGGTGAGTGGGCGCACACGATTCACCCTGAATATTTTTCAGATATATTTGATACTCAATTTCAAATAGCTAGTGATTATTAATAATCAGATTGCCTGAGAACTTGCAGCATATGAGAATTATTTTAAGTGGAGGAATCTTCTATTCTTCGCATGATTCTCGATAGTTTTTATAATCAACAAACCGAGATGTTCTCATGGGTCATGCCAAATAATAAAATTTCTATAATATTGAACTTCTGGTCTAATATAACAAGTAATGTATTTGAACAACACAATCAAAACTTCTTAAGCAAGAGACATCAGATTCTCAACTAAAGACATGCCTCCATGAAGATAGATGATTGGCTTTATACGACATTACGATGGCATGTAATATGACATGATCCCAAACATAATTTAAGAGTTTTATTTTTATAGACAATGGTCTAGCAATTAATTGAAGACATTTAATAAACAGTTCTGTAAAATCATTCTGAGTGTGGAGATTGGCAACTAAATATTCAACCTCAATTCCAATTGCCATGGAATAATCGTCAAATGCTTGAGATCAAAACTCACAAGTATTATCAAGACAAATTTTCTTAATTGAGGAATTGGGCTTTTTAGTACTTTTATTCTATGAGCAAGCAATCTAACAAACGTTGCATTTCTAGTAGAAAGCAAGTATACATGGACCATCTAGTAGAAAAATCAATCAATACTATAAATTAATAAATGATCCACATAGTGGGTATATCAGCCCAAATATATCTCCATGAATTCTTTCTAAGAAATTTGGAGACTTATTATTAACCTTCATACTAAAAGGTTTGGCAGCTAACTTGCCATGCTCACAAGAAACATCTAGAAACCATCTGCTAAAAGAATCTTCTAGTTCTTTATATTGTTCCCATCTAAATTATCTACCGCATTATAATTGCTCATGTATGCCCAAACATAACATGCCAAGGTATAAAGTTCTTTCTGTCAACAAACTGCAGGTTTATGATATGGTTTGTCTCAATTACTTTTATGAATGTGTAATACATTCCAGACGGTAGTGTTTAGAATTTTTTCTTTATCTACTTTCGACTACATACAAAGAAATTTATATAGAAATGTCATTATCTCTTTGCATTATCTCAACATAATATCCATTGGATATTTTTAAATGTTAGCAAATTTCTCTTGAATTTACTAAAGTACATCGATAATATACAATTTAGTATTATTTGTCAAAATAATACAAGATCTTTTAGAGCTTTTTGATAATGTTCAATGCACCTGATTTATAGTAATAGCATTAGTTTTAATTAATGTTAACTCAAAAAGTACTTTGTCTTAAAGAATGGTATGCATAGTTGCACTTATCAATATTTCCTTTTGGGTCAACAAAGAAGTTGGAGACATCAATGCGAGTACCATTGTAATCAAGGAAATTAGTCTCTATTTTCCCTTTTCCTTTGATATACTTGTAGTAGAGATCTACGAAATATTTTGCCGTATGACATGTACACACTCAATGCTCTTTCATGCCACATTTAAATAATATTCTTTATACTCCTTTTTAGATGAGCTATCATTATTAGATACTTTATACATCTTACTGGTAGGGCTTTATTTATGAATTTTTCCATATCTTTACCTACGGTTCACGATGAGATGTTGCATTTGTTTCAAGTAATGAAATGAAACCAATGGGGCGTAACTCATGATTTTTCATATATCATATAGATCTTTGATGGTAAACTACTCAACTTTGAGCTAGACATAATAATGAAGGAAACTAAGTGCTTTTACATAACCCTTAGATGTATTTTCTTCCTTTGTTGTCTTACTCAAGCCACTTGAAATCATATGAACTAAAACATCAAGGGCTCATGACAAATAATTCTTGCTGATGTGTCACATATAACTGACTAAAATTTAGTGATATTGGTTATTAGTATAACTTTATGATATGTAAAGTCATAACTTCAATACCAACAGGATGTGAATATTTGTACTCTTCTTTAGGAAGTGTTGTTTCAGATTTCACTCATATCTATGGTCGTCAAGACATATACTACTTCAAGACCATAGCAAATTATACAATTTGAATTAATTAGGGCTATTGCTACTCCATTAGCAATGGATCAATATGCTTCCAAAATATTGAATTACCAAATAAATTAGATCTTTAGATCCAACATAAATTACTCTTCAGGAGCACATAACATTCTTAGAATATTAAAATTAGTTGTGCTACTTTAGGAGCAAAATCTTATTTGACCTAACCGAAGTAATTAACTAAAAGTAAATAATACAAAAATAAATAAATAATGCATATAACGAATAATAAAAAGAGATTATTGCTTCATAAGAAGCAATATGAAATATTCTTCAAAAATATTTGTTCACTATGTTTTTCCTCAAGAAAATACAGCTTTAAATCTCATATATCGTGCTATTCAAAAGCACAACATATTCAATTAGAATAATAATGAGATCATGTTGTGTTATTCAAGAATCACAACGTATTAATCTTAATAATCTTCAGGACTATTAAGAATTAGAAAATTGTATGTCTTCAGGAATTATAAGAAATCTTACATGGCTTTTCTAATGTCAATCATATTCTTCTGAAATATGGGATGTAATGAGTGATTCACCAAGAACCACAAGAATAATATATGCCAAGGCTCTTTAGGAGCCAATCGTATTCGTCTAGATTATGAAACATAAATTGTGATTCTTCATCAATTACAAAAGTTAATATCTAAATCAGAATAATATTTAGAATTATTGATAAATTTTGAAAGATTGTGTTTCTTCTAGAAATATGATAATATTATTGGTTCATAATCAACATTCAATTATCGAAATAACAGTGTTAGGTGTGTTCGATAATCAAAACAATAATAATTGAATAATATTATATATGGATGCATGGAAAAGATATAACAAAAATTTAGGCAGCTTGTGGTATAAATAATCATGAATAGAAAACAATTGTTACCACATGGGTAATGTTTTGCTAGAAACAATTGACGGCTGCAATTCGGCAAACCAATTTGTGATGCCCGGCATATAAACATTCATCGTGCATTAAGCAATCACACGTGCAATCACAATAACAACCTATACAAGAAAAACTTATTTCAAAAAAAAAAAAAAAAATTAGAGAATCGTGCTGATAATGTGTTATAACCTAAAAGAAATAATAGAAAATAGAGAGAAAAATTGGAGAGAAAATTCGTAAATTGTATATTATTATGAGAACCAGGGCAACCTATTTATAGGTGCAATCTGGGGTTTAGGGGTATAATAGTCATTCACTAAATATAATAATTATTTCCAACACTATTTATATTTTACTTTAGTACTTTTTTATTGTTGATTTTTTTTAGAAGTATAATTACAATCCGCATCTTGATATTATAAGTGCATATAAATATATGTCTTTTCTGAAACACAACTCACAGAAATCAATAATAAAAACCCCTACAAGAAATCAAACTCTTATACAGGAGACTACGAACTAAATATAAAATGTAGACAAACCCCCACATGAGGAGAATGGAACCTAGGACCTCTACATCCTAGGGACTCAACCATAGCCCCCTAACCAAATAGGCTAAGGTATCGTTGGCTTTTATTGTTGATTATTATACACAACAAATAAAGACATATTAGTGCCTATTTGCAAGCTCATTTTAATGAGTTTTAATGCTCATTTTAATGAGTTTTAATGAGAAGTAAGTGAGAGAATAAATGAGGTTGCATAGTGATGATTTGTGCAGCATATGCAGGTCCTATGAAATATGCAGATGTGATTGGTTTGACCAGTTTTTTAATAAACATATTAAAGAATTCTTTTTTCTTTTTCTTTCAAAAAAATAATTCTATTTTTTTGATAACTATGCATATTAAACACAGGCATATAAGAAAATTAATATTTTAATTACTTCTTAAAAAAAGGAACTAAGCTATATTTTGGGACATACAAAAAAGGAAAACTACAGCATCTTTTTGGAATGGAGGCAGTATTAGAAAAAGTTAAATAAGGAAATGGAAATGTAATTTGGAACGGACAAAAAAAGAATAAGGGAATATCTTCGCGGAACGGAGAGAGTAGTTTTTATGGTATCATTTTTCTTTTTGGGTTGTCCAAATTAGTTCTGTTTATGTATTTAGGAGTGCTTTTATGTTCATTTACAGCTTGAAAACATAAATTGTACGGAAAAATTTTGCCTATACGTAGGTATGTTATTATGTATGTGTGCATGTGTCAAAAATATCTAAATTACGAGGACCACATACTTATAGCTTGAATGTGTGCCTAGTATTATATGTTGGCATAATAATATTTTTGCGTGTAAGTGAAATAAAATTTATGTAAATTCTAAGTTCCTTTTTTAGTTGTTAAACCTTTGGAGTATGGACAAAATTGAACGTGACGTGTCTTCGAAACACGGGAAGAATAAACCTTTTACCTAAAATATTTTGTTAAAATCATTTGTGTTAAAATTTTGAACTTTTGTTCATTAAATACTTTAACTACTTCCCTTAAAAATTAAAAAAAAATTAGCCCCCAAGAGCACAGCCCAACTAGGTGAAACAATTAGCACACGTCTTGCTATCAGTGGCAGGGTAGGAGTTCGACTCCTCCTTGGCGCATAATGGAAAACATCTTAATCAGTTTGGAGTGGGCTCGTTGTGCGCAGTAGTGTATAGGAAGTGCTGGGAACATGTGCCCAATTGATGCATATCCCATGATTTACCTCCTTCAGAGTTCTAGAAGGGGTCTTAAAAGCCCAAGAATAGTCTAACGAAGTTTGGATACCTAGTGCTAATAAAAAATAATAATAATAAATAAATAAATTACTTCGGCTGCATCTAGAAATTTTTAGATATCATTATGTATACACAACACTCATTAGACAAGGTTATTCTAGGAACTTTATTTGTATGATTGGCTTTTCCAGTACAAAATCTTAAAGAGACATGAAAATTAAACATGAATAAGTGAGATTGTATATGTAACATACTTGTATTAGATGATAAAAGTAATAGTGTGATCATTACCTAATAAAGTTTTGCCCTGTGAGAATGTCACTTATTAATGTCACATTTTTATGTCTCTTTAGAGTTTCTCTTTTCAATTATATTCTTGTTCTATGTGAAAAATATAAATTGTACTATATATTTGAGATAGAAGGAGTCACTGCTAGGTGGTCCAGATGGTCCTATACATATATATATATATATATGCTTCTCAATTATTATGATGACGATAATGATATAAAAAGGGGGGTCCTAGACTCCTAAATTTTTTCTAGATATAAAATACAATATATGTAAAAGGTGCCATTTCTATAATGTTGATGCAAAAACCAATTGCATAATGAATTATGACATTTTGAATTCTTCCTAAATAAACAAAAAACTGTGTGACAAAATTAGAAACGTACTTACGTAGAACTTATCAATTATTAACCATAGAAAAATTGATATTTAACCACAGAAAGAATGATATTTCTCTACTTGTGAAACGTAATGTAATTTGTGTAAATGTAACGCACAATATGATCTATGATAGACCTTTTTTGAGTAATTTATCAATGTCACACTTGTTACACTATTCTAATATAGTACTTTAGGCATCAGTTACAATGATAAATACGTGTCAGTCTTAAAGCCGATACTAATGGCAGAGACGCATATAGTGAAAGGTATGCACATTGATTTTTGGGAGACGTCTTAACTCAACAATAGACGTCGATTGTTAGTATAAGAACTGAAGCCTATTGTCCACTTTAGGCATTGGTTGTCATGTTAGATCCGCCACCCAAAGTGGAAAATAGGCGTATCTGGCAGGCTGACATAGCCTACTTCTTAATGCCATCTTTTAATTGATTAATTAATTAATTAATCATTAAACATTTTTACTGTTGTAAATAATTATTGTATTTAGCGAATGACTATTGTACGCGCAAAACCCTAGACTTGTACATATAAATAGACTGTTCTGGTTCTCATATTGATATGCAATTCACAAGTTTTTTCTCCAAATTTTCTCTTTATTTTCTATTCTTCACTTCTATTTTATAACACGGTATCAGCACGAGAAGCTCTATCAATAAAAAGTTTTTTTTCTATTAGCAAACCTCGAGGCTGATTGTTCTGTCCTCTTTTTTTTTTTTTTTTTTTTTCCCTTTCCTATTGCCAAGCCCCACGGTAGATTGTTCCCTTTCTCATAGCATTACCATGATCCATAATCAAATATGAAATGTTTATAAAATTGTCTCTATTCTTGGTTTTATTGGTACTCATCAATCAAAATCTTTGACATTTTCGTGTCTCCTTAGAATTTCTCTTTTCAATTATATTCTTGATCCACGTGAAGAAAACAAATTGGACTATATATTTGAGATAGAAGGAATAATTGATTGGTGGTCTAGACAGTACAGCTAAAGAAACAGACCAGGCTCTGATTTCTTTAAAAATCATGTGGCCTAGAAGGTCCTATATATAATTGCCTTTTCAATTATGATGATGATGCTGCTGATGATGATATAAAGACGTGGTCCTAGAATTCTAGTTTTACTCTAGATGTAATATATATATAATATACAACTTTTATAAAGTTGATTTATAATATAATATATGTAAAAGGTACAATGATATATATATATATATATAATATTTATAAAATGTATATGCTTTGTAAATAATATAACATATATAAAGGACACAATTTTTATAAAGCTGATACATAATATAATATATGTAAAAGGTGAAATTTTTATAAAGTTGATACATAATATAATGTATAAAAGGGGCAATGATATATATATATATATAATATAATATGTATAAAATGTATATATTTTATAAAATAGAAAAATTTTATTTTACCCACGCATGCATATTATTAAGTATGAGCGCAATACGTGGCACACATCTAGGCTACAAGTGTGGAATGCTTGTAGTTTAGATGTTTGACCATAGTTATCAGACCCTACTCGGACTTTGAACCGGCCTAGGACCTGGGTTATTAGTTCACTGGTTTAACCGGTGACTCAGCGGTTAAACTGACAGGTCAATTCCGATCAACTCATCGAATAATTTTTGACAAATATAGCATAAATAATTGCCATTGGTATCAATTTTACTATAATTTCATAATTAAATATCATTATGCACAAGTGAAAATGAAACAAATAGATATCCTTTAGATGTAATTCACCTTGAATTGGAATTTTTTGCCTGTGATTGTTGGATGACGAGACTGAATCGAGAGAACGACGATGAAAAGTTGGTATTAGAAGAAAAATAAATGTTAAAAGAAGTTAATTGACCATTGAGTTCTAAATTTCCTTGATGTGCAATAACCCGAGTGGTTCTTCAGTTTTTAGGTCGCCGGTTCTTTGCGAAACCCGCCGAGTCGGCCAGGTCAATTTCGGTTCCATTGCGTATTGTTAATCAATTGTTAACCGGACCGGACACTTGGCCGGGTCATCGGTTTTCCGATCCGACCAGCCAGTCCGGTCTGATTTTGATAACTATGTGTTTGACACATATACAAAAATACATAATAACGTGCATGCGTGTAGACAAAATAAAATTGCTATTATAAATAATATAAAACATATAAAAGATACAAATTTTATAAAGTTGGTATATAATATAATATATATATAATGTATGTGCCTTATAAATAATATAATATATACAGAAGATAACAATTTTTATAAAGTTGATATATAATATAATATATATAAAAGGTACAATTATGTATAACATAACCCTATATTATAAAAGTGCTAACTCCGGTTACTGTTTTCTAGAACAGCAACTTCCTATTTTACCCCTACTTGTCATTTCCCAATTTCCTATTTTGTCCCCGTCTAGATTCTTCCTCTTTTCTTTTCCTCTTGTCCATTCCAAAAGCTCACCGTCTCCTCCCTCGTTACTGTCCAAAAATCAATGGGTTTTGTGGTCAATTCCGGTGTCAAACGTGCAGGTCTTCCATTCCTAGGTTTTTTTTTGTCATCTACTCGTTCAAGAATCTTTCCTGGTACCATATTCCTTGCCGAGCTCTGTGTTTGTTCTTTTTCTTCTTAGTTCTGATTTCGTGGCTGGGGTTTTTATTGTGATATCTTATTTATTCTATCACTTTCGGAATTGTGCTCCGTTTTGCTATTTCTCTATTAACGGTGTCGGTTTTCAGGTTTGTTAGTTGAGGTGATTGGTTTTTGCCTTTTTGATATGAAATATTGCCTTGTTTCTTTTGAATTGAGGTGTTCAAGCTTTTCTTTTTTGTAACTTTTAAGTGCCTTTTTATTGGTAGGTGGTGTTCGATTTGGCCTGAATTTTTTATTTTCAGATTTTTTTGGTTGTTCTCACCTGATTCTATATATATGTTTATTTATTTATTTCTTTTTGATTTTCAGATTTCCTCCTTGCTTTCTTACTATTAAATACCTCCTTGTGATTGTTTCGACATGCGATTTTGAAATTGTTATACAGATTTTGCAATGATTGAGCAAAGGATAAGTGATACCTCCATTGCTATATCTGTATGCTTTTTTTAAAACTAATTTTCATCAAGAATTTATGTAGGTAATTATAAACTCAAATTTGTAAAATGGGTCTAGAGATTTGTTGAGACGCCTGTGGAGTTTACTTTCTCTTTGTGGAGTTTCTCCTTTTCCTTTCTTATGTTAAATTTTGTAAAACTAAACTACATTTTGTTTGATTTTGATAAGTTTTCACTTTCATCATGTGCTTCTCTATTTGAAATGAAAATTGGGAAGGGTGTGATAAACTCTTTGTTTGTCATATGCTGGAATTATAATTAAGGGATCAACTTTTTTATGATTGATATATCCATTTTTTGTGTAGTATTTATACTGACCTAGGTTTTCCTTTTGTACTAGGGCAACTTAGGATAACAATGCAATAACAAATGCCATTGAAATTTTATGATCGTATAAGCAAAATGGAGATGTTTAAGGCCTTGTTTGATCCTCTTTAAATTTTCTCTTTATAAATTCACCTACTATGATTTGACTGTTGATTTGACAATTACTCAATAATCACCATACATTTCAAACTTCAAATAAATCTCCACCACTCATATCAACTCTTTATTAATTCACTTTATAAATTAAAAATGTAAAGAGCTTCAAACAAGCCCTAAGTGTTCAATGTGAGTTTATCTCATTGCAATATCTGTGCATTTGTAATTGTTCTATAATTTTTGAAGATAATCCTATTGACATAGAGGATTGGGTTATATTGGAAGAACAAATGATTTTTTTTTTGGGTTATATCTAGGTGCGCCTATTACTTGTCACAGGATCTCCACAAGGACATCTTATTTGTGCCTGACAATTATTAGCTTTATCTGAAGAAAAAAATCTTTGAATATGTAGTAGCATCACTCTTATATTTTATGAATCCCTTATCTTACTTCGTGTAAATTCAATAACGTACAGAAGTGCTTTTTTAGATTTTTCACCTTTCAAGATTCATGTTGAGTCATCTCAGATTCTTTTTAAATTTTTGATAAAACTTGTGTTATCAATGTTAAATAGTTACAACAGCTAACCTATATATAATGAATACGTAATTATGTGAAAAAGGGTATATTTGTGAAATCAAATGCCATATGCAGAATTTGTTATATGTTTGTTACTGTAAGGATTTTGTGTCTATTTTTTCAAGCGAAGCATTGTTTCATTCCTTGCTTGCGGTAGATAGAAACGCGTGTTTAGTGTGCTATTATGTTACTTCGTACTTACCTCACCATTTCTTCATATTCATCACTCATTAGTGCATCTTCTTTGAAGTCGTTTTCTTGATTTAGATTTGTTTCATAACAATAATATTTGCCACTATAGTAGAAACTATATAACAATACTTACCCCACTTTCTATCAGGAGAAGATAGGAAGTCTGATCCATCTTTTCACACTTTGAAATGTAGCAAGCCTTTTGTTCCCCTTCTTCCTCTTTTGCTTCAGCAGTTGCAACACCAACAGAATTGCTACATCAAATATGACCTTGAGAAGTACAAATGTTTCTTCACGGATATCAATAAGCGTAGTTGTTGTTTTTCGAGTGATATTTAGATCACAAGAAGCTTATGGCTAAAGGCCTACGCTTAGTAAAACCCACTTCTTTGGATTCAATATATACAACTTCAATATTCTCGTCTCAAGCTTCAAAAGAGATGTTGCAACCTTGTTTGGTAACGTGAATAATATAGTGCTGATATAAAAGAACAAGATGAAATATGTGTGACTATATCATGTATATAGCATTTGAGTGGCAACTTTATATCATATATATAGCATTTGAGTGGCAGTTTTATTGGCTGGCATTGAGAGTTGATTGTATGCCTGAGTCTGCCAAACTTATCTAAGCAAAAAAAATAAAATAAAAAGAAAAAAGAAAAAACGCCGTTGGGTAGCAAGTGCTGCCCTAGAGTATTACATTTTCTTGAGAAATTCTAACTTCATAGTTATGCCGTCTTCTTTAATTTTTTATTGAAGCGTTAGATTATATATTTGAATTGTTCCTAAAGAAAAATCGTTTCTTTTCCTTTTTGGTATTGATCTCGGAGTTAACAATTTTTTACGATGTGGAGTCAGCGTCACGTGCAATGCACGTGCTGCCCCTAGTACAATTATAAAACTTGGATGCCATCCACACCTCCTCCCCCTTTATGTGGACCAATAAAAAAAACGAGAAATAAACATCTCAACCTACTATCACGTTCTCTACTTTGTTATTACATGTCAATCGATTGGTATAATAAATGTGTCAATTATTGGTAAGAGAGCGGGAATATCAAGAAAGATGACTATTAGTGTGTAATAACGTGAGTATTAGTGTGATGGGGTTGACGAAGATTGACTAGATTAAAGCAAAAATTAACTAAAGCATGTAAGGTTTAAGAATATATAATGACAAATTTTGAAAATTAAATCACTTATATGACATCAATCCACACTTAGAAGGGATCGATGAATATATCATCACATGAGTGAACATGTAAGGGCAAGTCATTGCTCACCACATGATATCTAGAATGTTAGAAATCTAATCTCTTTCAAGAATTTTGAAGACTTGACAAGTAAAAATTGCAGAGGATCATCATCAATTTTCCCCCTCTTTTCTTGTTAGTTAATCACAAGCTACATAGTTGCACAAGATGGTTAGTCCATCGTCTAGAGGCAAATATTTGCATAAAACATGTGTAGCGTTGAAGTCTCAAGGCAAGTTTAAGTCAACTCAGAGTGTAAAGTTTGGTGAGGTGACAAAGTTAAGTTTCAAGCTTTTATTAGTTGAAGTGAATTTTTAGAGTACTGATTAAGACAGAAGGGACTGATGACACAATCTCACATTGAACAGTGCCATAAAAAAAATTATATCTTGTGAAATAGTACACGATTCGCTTTTTGGCAAATCAATTAGTGAAGACAATAAAAATGAAAAAATTCAAAGAAAGTGGATGGTTAAAGACGATTTAGAAGACACAACTTTTAGGAACGCGCCATGTTACATGCCCAATTTAAATTTTTCTAAGAAGATAGA
>CAVNYN010218184.1:0-13180 GCA_963692815.1 Nyctanthes arbor-tristis | reverse complement strand
CCTCAAAGAGTTACAAGAAAAACTCACAAGATGCTAAGCTCGCCAATTTTTCTCTCAAAGACTCAAGTCACTCTTGTACATAAAAGAAGAGGAAAACACATATATTTATAGGCTTTGTTTACTTGGAAGATAAGATAATTCCTTCTAGGATTTGGATTCCTTTTCCTCCAAGAACTCTTCTTTTTTCCTTTTCCTTTTCCTTTTCAACTTTGGATTATTTTTGACAATAAATCCAACACCGAGACCTTTTTCTTTTCAGCCTATCACATCTAGGTGGGAAGATCATATGTTGAGGGTAGCTTATATCATGAATCCTGATGGTTCATGGAATGAAGGGTTGGTACGACAGAGGTTTTTGGGATTGGATAGCGAGCTCATCTTAAGCATTCCTCATGGGAATTCGGATGTTGAAGACACAATATTGTGGCTTTTTGAGCCGCATGGGGAGTACTAGTTTAAATAGGGGTACCATTTACAGATGAACCTCAGAAGCCAAGATTCTACTTCAAGTAGGGGAGCGGCTAACGAGTTGGTGGAAAGCTTTGTGGAGTATGAACATTCCTAGCAAGGTTAAATTCTTTGTTTGGAAAATATTCATGGATGTGTTACCAACCCAGGAATTACTTTGGCAGAGGCATCTTGTTGCTTTGCCGTTTTGTTCTAGATATAGGAAGGGAGTGGAGGATGTGTTTCATGCATTAGTGGGGTGTCAGAATATATTGAATGCCTAGGAAGGAACGGCAAGTGTTGCAATTTTATGCGGGTGCACACACGGGGGACTACTTTTTGGCGTGTTGGCAAAAAATGGAGAGGCGTGAGCTTGCATAGCTGATTCTTGGGCTGTGGAAGTGTTGGTCTGGACAGAATTTAGAATTTTTTAAAGGGAAGAGGGGTGGGCGATAGGGGAGTTCTTGAGGGAGCTATTGATTACTTGGAGGAATTTACTAAAGCAAGCTCACTGGGGAGCTCTGTCTAATTCTTGGGCTGTGGAAGTGTTGGTCTAGACAGAATTTAGATTGAAGGGAAGAGGATGGGCGCTAGGGGAGTTCTTGAGGGAGCTATTGATTACTTGGAGGAATTTACTAAAGCAAGCTCACGGGGAGCTCTCCGGGGTCAAACTAGGTTAAAGTTAATGTTGATGCAGCGGTGAAGGTGGGAGGAAATATGATTGTTGTTGGGGTGGTGGGCAGAGATGAGAGGGGGAAGCTGTTGGCCACGTGCACGCATGTGGTTAATGGAGGCATATCACCTTTTCATGGGGAGCGTATGGCAATGTTACTTGGAGTACAACTCGCGGTGGAGCAGGGGTGGTCTAGAGTGATTTTGGAATCGGATGCAGTGAATGTAATCAAGATGTTGAAAGAGCCTAAAACCAGCGCTTCTGAGGGTCCGTCAATTGTGCGAATTACCTCTGTCTCAAGGGTTCGGTGACTATCAGTTTTATGCTATCTTGAGAAATGCCAACAAGGTGGCCCATGAACTCGCTAGGCATTCTTTGGCTTGTAATCTATCCCAGACTTGGGTGGATACACCACCAACTTTTATTGTCGATGTTCTTGTACTGGATTCAGGCAATTAATGGAAATGAAATTTTTTAGGCGCCTAAAAAAAAAAAGAAAGAAAAAGAGAGAAAATTAATAGCAACAATGCCGCCAACAACAACAATTTGAAGAACAATACAATATCAAGAAATTTTTAAAATCTATTAACAAGTCACATATTGAGAAACTTTTAATTCAACAAATTTCACAAAAAAAAAAAAGTCTATTTAGATCCAATAAAATCTGTGGCGTGGAATTCCTTAGAATCGGTAGGATTCCATGAAATTCTATGAAAATCTATAAAATCTATGATGATCCATAAATCCTCAAAAATCCATACAATTCCATGTTGAGGCCACCCCCTTTAGACAAATGACTGAAAAATTACATTTTAGAATTTAAAAACAAGGGAAAACACCGAGACGAAAAAGGAGGAAAAAAATAAAATGGTAGTTGGCATTTTCTTACTAAATATTGAATAAGTAATATCTTCATATTTTTATAATTATCCACCCTATCTAATAATATAGGACTGCCAACAAGTCGGGCTAGGCATTTGGTGGGTTGATTCAGTTTTACGCTCAGCTCTAAACGAACTCAGCCTTTCGTCAATTTGATATCCCGATTTTTGACCACTCAAAGTTTTTAAAGTTGATTTCTGAGTTCTTTCACCCTTCAACCAGACTGAACCTTTCGGTGATCGAATTCTCGGGTTTGGTTGGGTAGACTCAAAAAAATGCCCACCTTGCCAACAAGACTTAAGTCTTCGAGTCTCCAGTCTGTATAAATAATACGGCTCTTTCCATAATAAATGGAAACTACAAAGGCTAATTATATCTACACCACTATTTTTACTAAACACACCACATTTTTATTAATGTGATTATCCATACAATTTTTGCTCCGTATAGCATTTATGCCCTCTAAAGGTTTTTACTACATATTTTCTTAAATCTTTGATTTAATTATTCTCTCATAATGTTAATGATCGGATATTATATTTAAAAAATTTGTTTTTATAAATACAATTTTAAGGTATATTATGAGACGTGCATTTTTCTTTTGTTTAAAAATTTTAACTAATTCCCCCAGTAAAATTTTAGAAATCGAAATATCTTTCCAAACAAAATAGCATGACGAAAAAATATTAAAAATAAAAATATGATAGAAATAAGTAAATAATGTAAAAGGATGTTGATTGCAATTAAATTTTAGTGAGGTTAGTAAACAATGCGACGTCAATACCCAACTGCAAATGGCATTCACCATTTCTATATTGCCACGCCAACTACCCAAATTGGCGCAAGGACATGTACAACCGGTGTCCATTGAAGTCTTATACACAAATAAACGAAAAAGAACGAGGTTCATAACAGAAAACTGCTATTGGTAAATTTAAGAGTGAGGTAAAAGATTTATAAAATTAATACCAAACACATATTCTCCACAAAAAACAGATTTTCACATTTCTCGATAATCTTTTTTTTATATTCTCATCACACATTCTCCTATAAATCTCTCTTTCATATAAAGCTCCCAAAAACAAGCACTTACACGAGGAATCACATCGCCGAAATTAAATAATCATCTTCTAATCTCTTCTATCATTGAGAAGCACTTTTAGTACCGGAATAAATCTGTTGACCCAAAAAAAAAAAAATAATAATAATAATAATAATAAATAAATAAAAAAACAAATAAATCTGGTCTCATAATGAAGGCTCTTATTGTACCAGATAACCAGAAAAGCCCTCAGCGAGACGGATTAGAGTTATGAAGGCACGTTAAATGTGTCATTTGCCATCTCTTTTACCATGGTCTTCACAAACAGTTCCCCAGCTCTATAGGAGGATCGAACCTGAAAGGCCAAAATGCCCAACAGAAATTATTTGCGGAGTTCTATATCTAGAGGGATATGAATGCATGATGAGATGCACTTGAGAGTTTATCAGTTATATAATCAGATTCAGAGTAGAAACCGTCTAGTGCACAAGCAAATGCTGAAGTCAATTTTGTAAGCTCTAGCGAATTCTATACTAGTAATCATATGCAAAACATGCTCTTCAAAATGCTTTCTTCAGTTACTTGAAAGTATATGTAAAGAAGTTTTAACAGTAAACCTATTCGGGCAAAACTAACACTTGCAAGAGAGTTTTAGAGAGTTACCAATGAGAGATCAAGTTTTATTAATGCAACTCATAATATACATGACTCTACAGCCCCACGAGGCGGGGTGGGTTGGGGGGGAGGGAAAGTTAAATGTTCTACAAGATATTTGATAACAAGGGGCTATAAATAGATTTTTTACAGACAAGTAAATCCGTATCACATAACTAAATGGACGTAAGACAGTCTAGATAATTGTAATAGAGGCATTTCTAAAGGCTAATGAAAATGTAAGGTTTCAATCTTTGAATGCGTCAGACAAAAATTGAGCATACATGTAGTTGTCTGAGGTAGTAGCTGTCAAGAAATTAGATCCCTGCAATTTGAGAAAGAGCAGAAAAAATATGTCCACCACGAAAGTTCAACCCAATGGTTAGGAGTCTGGGGGATTGTGGTTGTTTGATTCTCACTATGATATGAATTATAATAAGGTGAAATGAATGGTGGAAATTTAATGGGTTTTTGAAATCTGGGGTTGTAATTGAGATTAGAGAAGTTTGAAATTTAATTAGCTACCTACTTTGATCAGGATAGTTTTTAAACCCCATAAATAGAGGGTTCATCAATTGTATTCTTCACCTTTGATTTATGAATAGAGCCGATAATTCTGCCCATTAATTTCTTCTTGTTCCAGGTCTGTATTCGTTCAGCACCATTTAGCTTTACCAAGCTTCAATTCGAACAAACACTTCCACTCTAGAACATCTTCTGCCTTTACAGTTTGTAATTGCGCTCTGGACTTTAATCTATATCTTACAGATAATTCTAGAGGAAATTCCAAAAAAAAGTCCGATTTTTAACTGGCCTTTCCAAAATGGCCACTTTCTAAATTTTGACGGAAAATGACATTTTTTTGACTTTTTTACCCTTGAGTCTTTCTCTAATTTACAACTTCTGCCATCACATATCCCACCACACCAAGCTATAGCCACCACCATCTCCCAACCTTCGCCCACCACCTCCAGCCACCATCCCCGATTCCCTTTCCGCCCACTCCCTCCCTTCGAACCACTAGTGCTGCAGATCGCAGAACTTGATGCTGCGATCTACAGCACGTGGCTGCTGCGAAGTCGCAATGGCCAGACTCAAGGGAGGCGATGCTATGATTCTCAGCGCCACCTAAAGCTCTCTCTCTGCCAGCCGGCACTGGTGGCAGCACTTATATATGAAGTTTTCAGGAAAATAATTGGGTATGAACTTGATTCAAGGTTAGGGTTTGGGTGTTAGATTGGAATTGACATTTGTCCAAGTTATAAAAATTGAATATTTTTGCACTTACCATGTTAAATTTAGCTATTTTAGGAAATTCCCCATATATTTATTATAGACATCCATATTGAGCTGTTTTCTTTTTCAAGGCTTTTTCTTCTTTTTTCATTTTGGGTTGTCAAGTATGTTCGTTTCAATCACATTATGTTTTCTTGAATTGCTTCTAATACCATGATATTTCGAACATTGTTCTTCACTTCAGCCAAACCGGACAACAGTTGTCTCCTTTTTCTTACAAATAAAAGCTGGCTCATTATCAAGCATTCTACAGAACTCTCCAAATTATTAAATCAAATCTAATTTCCCAAATAAACCAGAGACGGAGAAAAAGTCTAGTCCCACTCAATCTGCTACATATGTTTAATTATTTCACTCACGTAATGTTTGCGCCACATGTGAAAAGAAAATAAAAAGATTTCATTCAAAAGCAACAAGGTAAAGACGTTTACCATGGGTCCACTAGCAACGTAGCGGAATCCGATTGACTCTCCATAATCTTTCCAAAATGCAAATTTCTCGGGTGTTACGTACTCTTTAACTGTAAGATGCAGCGGAGTTGGCTGCAGAGATGGGCCACAAATTTTTAGCAGAAAATATGCTGCAAATGGACTAAAGCAACTGCTCGTCACCACAAATGAAATGAATATTTTTGGAACCTAAGCTAACGAGTCATTAAGGGCAAAAATAGCCAAGAATGCTATTTTCCTCTTTATGGCATAATCATAGAGAACATATCTAAATATCAGGGAGGGTAATCCATCCAGCTATTCAGGAATGTAAAATGAGATTTTCAGGACACATGCAACAACAGTTATTAACTCTTTAAATCAAAAACAAAACGACGAGTTAACAATGTTATTGAAATTTGTATGGTCATTAGACTAACCACATGTTTTGGGGCTGATTACAAATCTTACAATTTTAATTGATAGAAATGACTGATTCATAAGAGGCCACTAATTGTGGGCCTTGCAAATTCATTTTTCTCTAACTCATTTTACACCGACATTCTTTAATATATTATGAGTAGTGCTATTTAGCACCACTGGTACTTGGCACCATATCAATGTGGCATTGAATGATAAGTCAAATCAAGTGGGTCCTTTATTCATGCATTTAATTTCACTTATCATTCAATGCCACATTAGTTGCCACATAGACGGGTGCTAAGCACCACTAGTGCTACATAGCATTATTCAAATATTATTCTTCATATAATCAAGCAAATTTTTTCCTTACTTTCTACCAAATACCAAAGACAACAAATATAAATCTTCCCACAACAATGTCTCCCAAGCAAACTTTTACCATATAAAATTTGTAATTTGTAGTTTTTGTCATTCAAGATTTAATAACAACAAATTGTCCCATGGAACTTCCTACATTCTAACGGTCAGATATATCTACTCCACAGGCCTACCTTGAAACACCTGTGCATGTCAACTCACCTGTAAATATTGCCCAAGTGTCAAAATGTCAACATCTATGGCCCTTAAATCAGCCATGGCTTCCTTCAGCTCATCATCAGTTTCACCTAGTCCCAACATTATAGAAGATTTCGTTATCATCCCCTGCTTGCTGAGCTTTGCATGCTTCAGAACAGATAAACTTTGTTCATACCTGTATCAAGCAATCAGCAGCTTATAACACTGGCATTCATTGAGGATCTGGACGTTTTACAAAAGTGTAAATGAATCCTGCATTTAGCTTAAATGTATTCAGTATATGTTATTGTTATCCTGATGATTGAATGCTAAAGTACAAAAAGTTTCAAAAACACTCACTTCATATCACAAAGCAATAAAATTGAATTAGGCTCCAAAATTTTTAGTCTTTACACCTCGACAAACCCAAGTTACAAAACAAGTAGTGAAGAGCTCTGTTTAGGAGACAGTGACATCAAGAAAAGTTAAAAAATGGCACATTCAAAATTAGCATCAAGCAAAAGCAAATAAATTATTATCCTTTGTGCAGGAAGAAAAAGGTTGATCATGAAATTTAATAGTTATCATTTTGTTTAGGTAGAGACTTCAGGGAAACTTAATAAAAGAATATGTAGATTCAATAAGGTTAAATTTCATAAATGATGATGCCAACGATGAAATTGACAGAAATTATGGGGAGGTAGCTTCTCAATACTGACCCAGCCCTAGGATCTCTAACAATACGCTGCAGCCGTCTGACAGTTTCAATATTGTGAGCAAAAACCTCTAATCCAGAGTGAACCAGAGTGGATACAGCATTCGTGTCACCTCGGAAGTCAGAAGTCAAACATTCTACCATAATATCGGGTTTGAGACTCTGCAAAGAGATTAATGTCGCAAGTCAGAACACAGAGTATTATCTCATCTAGTTAGGGTAAATATAAATATATGCTCGTTAATACATATAATGTACATATATTTCAAGTTGCATGAATAAACAAACTGCAATACCTTCAATGCTTTTACAGTTTCAGCAAAATGACCACTGCCACCATCAGGCAAATCATCCCGGTCAACACTTGTTAAAACAATATAATCTACACTGCAACAAGAAAATCAATAGAGAAATCAGTCTCTAGACACATCAGATCGGAAGAGCTAAAATCAAGAATTAGAAGTAATGTAAGCTGATATAGGACTAGACTTATGCTCAAATAATCTCGGTTATGGCTCTGATGTTGTATACTCATGTAGAGCATTTTTCAGTTCAAAAGAAAAGCACTATTCTGTAGAGTAGACAGTTTTAATGACATGATTCATAAGTACTCTAGTAAACACCTTTAATAGGACAAAATATGCAATGATTTTTACCTTTTAGAATAGGATATATATAAAAAATTAAATAAAAGTACAAAGGACTGGGAATAGAAAACGGTTCCAGTTGAAAAGATTTCTAAGTGAGATGAAACAAAAGATACTAGTAAGCTATTTTTTTGATATTCAAAAGCCTTATTGTGAGTGTTAAGCTAGAAGTCAACTAACTTTTTTCTTTTTCTTTTTTTGAAAAGCATTAGTCAACTAACTTATATTACCAAGACGACACACAGGCTGACTACAGCCCATGTATCCAATATTTGATGATATCCATGATGAAGAAAATGATTTAAGTCTTTAAAGTTCAGTCAAGATCATTACTTGGCCTACTATGGTTGCATTATACAGAGTAAAGAACTAAATTGGTTCCCGGAGAAACCAAGGAAGCATCATATTATCAAATAACATGAAGATAAAATGCCAATCTGATGCACAGACCTTAACCTACCAATTCTAACAATGTGGTTTTCCCTTCTAATTTTTAGAGGGTTGAATTTGACAGTAACAGGAAGTTCTAGTTCAACGTTTTACTTTTCAGATGAACTGTACAAAGCATAATTGTTAAAAACTCTGGACAAAACATGACTGAATTTAAACCTTATAGCATCTCTTTATTGGTTATGTGTTAAAACTTTGAGGATGCAGGAAAAGAAGTTACATCACTGGTTACTCTGAAGAGGAATATGTTCAAACAAACATTACAATTGGTGCACACATGAACTCAATAAACCATGCACTAAGCCTCTAATGGACAACTGATGGTAAAGGATCTTCTGCACTAACAAAAGATGATAAGTAAATCTAGCTTGAGCCTTTACATTGTGTGAAATCAGATTCTATATTAAGTTTTGTCCCCTTCAAGAAAAATTAAAAAGAAAAAAAAAAGGAAAAAATCAATCAATTCAATTATTTGTCTCAGACTCTCAGTATTAGCTAGTGTTAAGTTAAATTTTTTAGTTGTTCGCCAGGCTAAAGGTTGGATCTCTGAACTCACAGGATATTTAACAAATGATAGGAAATGTACACCCATCACACTTTCATTTTCCACGTAAGACCCTCATCCAAGACTCATCTATGTTTGTCTTCTTCTATATTTTACCTTTAGAAGACACTCCCAGAACCAAATTGAGATACATTTCAAGTCTTCAATGGACCTTGCTAGGAAAAGTATATGAGAAAGTAAAAAAGCTAGTTCAATAAAAAGAGAAGTAAAACTATATACCCCCAACTGGCAATGGCCTTGGCAGTGTTGTAAGGCTCCATAGAATCCGGAGGCGCTGGATTCCTACTTGTCTTGACGGCACAAAATCGGCATCCGCGCGTACAGGTGTCTCCGAGTAGCATAATCGTTGCAGTAGCAATCCCGTCCCCGCCGCCATTCCAGCACTCGCCAATGTTGGGACACTGCGCTTCTTCACAGACAGTATTGAGTTTAAGCCTCGACAGGGATTCTTTCACCTCGTCATACCTCTCCCCCTGTGGCGCCCTCTGCCTGAGCCACTGGGGCTTCTTCACATTCGGGTCTCTGGCCGTATGCAGGCCCATCCCACCCGGGTAAGGTGAGTCCGTTTTGACAGCTATGGCATTGTTGATGGCCGGCAATTCACAGCGGATGGCAGAATTGAAGCTAATGGTTGGCGAGGAAGGGGAAGCGGAGAATGGGAGCTTGGTAATACACTGGTGAATCATTTTATTATATAATTATGGATCAAAATGACTGAATTCTTGTGAAGAAATTCATCAGATTCTCTGAGTTCGTGGGTGAGATGGAAGTTTAAGCTGTATTAGTATCAGCGTCGAAGCCTTGAAAAATCCGTCCCCAATTTGGTTGGGTTTGTTGGGCTGTTGCCGTCGCAATTTTTATTTTTATTTTTTTTAATAGTCGAATTAGAGACCTGGTTTATTTTATTTTATTTTATTTTATTTTATTTTTTGATAAATAAATGCTCCTTTTTTTACTAGGGCTTTGAAAAATGCATTGCTTTTAAAGTTACTAGTTATTTAATCTGTGCATTGTACAGGATGATAATATCAGATAATATATTATTTTATTTTAAGTAAAAATTAATTTATTTTAATTATTTAATTAAAACCAGTCTGATAACTTTGAATCGTTAGCTTTTCTAGTTAAATGACCGAATCAATTTTCTGAATATTTGCGAATACTAGAATCAATCCAGAAAATAATCCGACGGTGTGAGATAAAGATAGATGCGGTTCACCGGTTTACAATAAACATTTTTTCAACAATGATCTATTAAAATTTTAAAGTTTTTAGAAACTCAAGGCCTATGAACTAAAGCCTTATTATGAACATTTTTCCAAGTAGCTTAATACATATATACTTTCTCAATATTTTTTAATAAATAACCAATGTGGGATTCCCTTTCTAAACCCAAAGACAAATTTTCGATGGCCCTAAAAATATAATATTTGATTATTTATATATGTGTAAAAAAATAAATAAAAGCGCTACTATAATATAATATCTTTCATTAATAAAGATAAAAAAACTGTCTAAAGAAATATAAAAAGAACATTGAAGAAAATCTGTAAATACTAGAACCAATCTGAATGTATGAGATAAAGACAAATACGATTTACCGATTTAAAATAAGTCTTTTTTCAATAATAATTCATTAAAAATTTTCAACTTTTTGGACGCTTATAGCCTATAAGTTAAGGTTATGTTATGCATAACCCTTCGCCAAGTAGCTTGATATAGGTATACATTCTCAATTCTTTTAATTAAATAATCAATATGTGATTCCCTTTTTTATGCCAAAGTCATATTTTTAATGGTTTTTAAAAAAGGAATAAAATTTCAATATTTTTTTAAATAATAATGATAAAAATATATATATAATTGAATGTTCTTTTTTCACACTATTTTAGATAAAAATTAATTTATTTTAATTATTTAATTAAAATTGGTTCGATGATCTTGAATCGTTAACTTCGTCGATTCGAAGTGGTGCAGGCTGTGGAGGCCGTGGCGGCGGTGGCGACCGGGGGTAGATGGGAGAGCGCTTTGAGATGAAAAAGAGAAGTGGTAAATAATTAAGATTTAGGTAATGGTGAGAGTATACAATGTGTGATACTTTAATAAATTAAAAATATTAAGCTTAATAATTATTATAATATATTTTTTATTTAAATCATAAAAAAATAATAGTAAGTGTGTTTTTGTAATCAAATAGGGTTAATTTATAATTATTTTTAGTACCCCAAAATATATTGACACAGCTACTTTTTATAAATACACCACATTTCAATTATAGTAATAGTCCCTAAACATTAATAACTTTTACATTCGTATCATCAAGATTTTTGTTATATTCTTCTTTTCTGACCTTCTACATATTAGTACTTCTTGTATTAAATAATGATTTTTGTTTGAATTTTTCTATCATCTTGTTTCAAACTATCAATAAAAATAAATAATTGTGCTTAACTATTTCTTATAATTTACAAATCTAATATATTTGAGTCGCTTCTTAACTAAATTTTTACAAAGAAAACTTTATGAAATACCAAATATGCTAGTTAATTAAAATTTGAGAGTAAAAATGTGATGAAAACAGTTAGAAACCTAAATGCAATAATTAATAAAAGTTGAGGTTATACAACGTAAATAAAATGTGGTGCGGTCATAAAAAAAAGTATAGTGTCAATATGACCACCCTTTTAATATATACGTATAACTCAAATACCATGTTAAAGAAAAAGTATATCACCTAATTTCCTCTAGAGACATTGAGGCAACAAATGATTCTTGAAAGTAATAATTCACTGGAAAAAAGTCTGGTATCCCGGGAATACTGAGTACTCGGTACTCCTGACTAATCAGAGATTCACGTGTGAAATTTATGACCAAATTAAATAACAAATTAAGCCCTTCGAATCCACGTGCAGATCCCTGATTTGGTTAAGAGTACCGAGTTAAGTACCCCTGATCTATACTTGACTTTTTTCCTAAATCACTATGGCTATATATCCAGTTGTACACGGCTAGAACTCTTAAGAAATATCTTATGTAAAATATAATATAATATAAATTTAATATCATAAAATTTCATATGTCATTATGTTAGAAGGAAAAGTTACTAGTTTCCAACACGTGCAACTTCAACAATAAGCAATGCCTTGAGCTATTACAAAACATTTATATATACACTTGAGAAAGACAAAATTATTTTGATCTCATATAATCATTTCAAGATTAACTTTATTATTCAAAAATGAGATTTGACCATATTTATATTGTTATGTGCAAAAATTCACCACTTTATAAAGTTGTGCAAAGATGGCAATTTTCCCTTTTTTTCGACAAAAATACTCCCATGACACAACTATTGTTGACAATTATGGTAGATAAATGTCGAGATATATGGATTAATTGTATGAAATGCATATACTTTGATCAATGCTACTGTTGAGAATTATCATGATCAAATAACGAATTGTATAAAAAATTGTATGGAATGTTATACTTGCACTTTTTAGCAAAATGTGACTCTTGAGAATTACTGCACTAAACTGTAGAGATAGTTAAAAAGTATGAAATGCGGACAAGGGTATATAGGACATTTTACTCAAAATGTTACCATTTCTGCGTATGTTAATAAAAGGTACTATTTTTGAACTCACACTTTTAAAATTTGCCATTTTTGAAATTTACCCTAAAATTAATCACCATCATGTCCTGTTCCATTCAAAACGAGAAGTATATTCCCACTACAATCATGTATTCCTACACCACATTTTTTTATTTAATTAAATCTTTCTAAACAAAATTACATGAATATCCTTCTTTTAAACACTTTATTTTCAGTATTTAAAAGATATTCCTTTTTTCTTTTTTTAAATCACACACTACATTAGCCTCTTTTTTTATTACCCCATTATTATGTTTGTCAGTATTCACTAACTGCCATAGTAGCGGCGACACCAACCTGGGCCCCAAAAAATACATAAAATGTCATTCTTACGCCATCCACCACTGGCACTGTTGTTATATTTGACCTGACAACAAGGCTCTGAATAAATCTATGATCTCTCATTCTCACACCATATGATTGGTCGTTGACAACGCTTCTATCTTTGTCGGTAGCAACAATCATTCCTATGCAGTGGATGTTAGGTTCCATATCTTGCTAATCAAGCTATTAATAGTCAAGAGTTTGGTGAGTCTGTTGAAAGGGATAGATCTCCAACTATGGAAAAGGGGCGGACTTTGGTGCTCACCCTTGCCGGTGACGGCGTCCCTTTGGCTTCTACGAGGATCAATTATGTAAAGATCATTACAATAGAAAGGTTGTGGTTCGTAGACTATCCATGCCTTTCTTTCGCCTGAATTTGATAGCCGAGATTTGGTCGCTTGTTGAATACGCCCAAAAATAATTA
>CAVNYN010218183.1:0-18308 GCA_963692815.1 Nyctanthes arbor-tristis | reverse complement strand
GTGGAGGGGTTAAGTTGGTGAATGAGGATGGAATTGTATTTGGGTTGAAGACCGAATATGATTTAGATGTGGAAGACGTTGGAGAGAGAGAGTAGGTGTTGTGTTTGTGTCAGAATGGGATGATGATGAGGAAGTTCCATGTGAGTCCAAATTTACCAAGTCAGGGCCATTAGAATTGTGGAGGGAATTGGGTAAACTAGTGGGACCTAGATTTATGGATAGAGGTTGTGGGAAAATAGGATTTTGTTGAGTGGAGGATTCAAGTGAAACACTAGTGGATGGGTGAGTATTAATTTTAGAGAAAGGAAGAATTGTTTCTACAAAAACCACATGTCTTGATATGTACATCTTACATGTGATGTGATCGAAACATAAGTATGCACTTTGACTAGTTGAATACCAAGAAAAATGCATGGCCTAGATTTAGACTCAAGTTTATGTTTGGTGTACGATTTAAGCCACGGATAACATAAACAGCCAAAAACGCATAATCTAAGTAAATTTGGTTTTTGGTGAAATAACTTTTCATAAGATGACATATATGACAAATTGACCTTCGGCATTTGATAGATTAAATAAACAGCAGTTTGAGATGCATAGGGCCAATAAAATAACGGAAGTGATGAGTGATGCATGATGCAGTAAACTTAGTCCCTTCTCAACAATGTGATGATGTCGTCGCTCTGAAAAATCGTTGTGTCCCAGTGTGTGGGGTGGAGTGGTTAAGTGTGTAATACCATTAGCGGATAAAAATTGAGACAAAGCCATAAACTATCCTCCATTGTCAGTGTAAAGTCGGATGATTTTTTTGGAAAAGAAATTTTCAGCTAAAGCCTTAAATCTAATGAAGATATCTTAACATCTGATTTTCGTCGTAAAGGATATAACCAAACATATGTAGTATAGTGATTGACGAAAATTACATAATATTTAAATCTGTCATTAGATTCAACAGGTGACGTCCAAACATCAGAAAAAAAAATAAAATGTAATGGAGAGGAACTTTCAAGACTTGAACTAGCAAATGGAAGCTTATTGCTTTTATTGCAATGACAAGAATCACAAGAAAAATTGAATGAATTGTTTAACGACAACAACACTTGCTTTGACGAAACTAAATGAGATAAAACTTTCCTAGAAGGATGACCTAGACGATGATGCCAAACATGCAGTGGGGAGTAGTTGGCTGAAAAAGCTATTAATGGCGCTAACTTGGGTATTGATTGTGGCCACATATAAATTCCATCTTTAGCTCATCCTCACAGTAGTGGAGCTCCCGTTTGCAGGTCCTTCACAAGAAAAGAAAATGGTAAAAACTCAATTGAAGCATTATTTGAAAGACAAAATTTATTGACAGAAATAAGGTTTCGTGTCATTTGTGGAACACAAAGAACATCAGACAGTGTGAATTGAGAGGTTGGTGTAGATAATGTCTTAGTTCCTGTATGTGTGATTTTGAGACCGGTATCATCTCCTATTTGAATGTCATCTGGTCCAAGATAGTCTCAGTGAAGAGACAGCAATAAAAGAAACCAAGTTAGGTGATATGGAACTGACAATAGCGTTAAGGATCAGCTTGTCTTGGGGAGTCCAGTGGGAAAACGCCGGATTGTTGTTGTTCGTCGCCAGTTTTTAGTATGGCTGATGGGCATGGTAGTGTACCATCAACATAACCGAGTAGATCTAACCCGATTAGAAGACTGTGAGACTGTATGTGCCATGCTGCATAATTTGTAGGAGTAAGTTTAATGGACAACTGGGACTGAGAATTAATGATGACAGGAGTGGGTGGTACGGGTGGCGGATTTGGCAGGCTTGCATAATTGGTTTTGGCAGAAGACGAGATCTCTGTGGTTTTTCCGTCTGAAGCCATGGATCGATTGCCAGTGAGCTTATTGCTCTGATACCATAAAAGTCGTTAATCAATAATGTAAAAGGAGTTAGAGAGGCGTGAGAGGAAGAGATGAGAGTGAACCAATCTTAGTGAATTGCAATAATTCTCACAGATATTATTGATATATGGTCAGCAATATATATATATACCCATTTTGAGGTGCAACAAGATAAGTGATGTGTACGTGAATAGATAAGTGATGTGCATATGAACAAAGTCCTATAGAAACTACACTTTACAAGTAATACAAATTATAAAAGTGATAATGATAATAAAGAATAATAATATGCCTAATATTTCCTAATAAGTATAAGGGAGAGCATAGATTGTCACATTTTTCAAACGGGTAGTAAATACGTGTGTCACACATCTTGTATAAAAAGATGAATTATATATACATGTATTTGAGATAACAATATTGTTTTGTACTTTATTAGGGTAATATAGTTATCAAAATATAAAGAGAGAAGGGTGAGATCGGAAGTGATGATGAGCAAATTCTATCGTAGAGTAAATCAATGTTAAGGTGAGTCTAGAAATATCAAATCTATATATCTATATATATAATAAGAGAACGGTAACTTTTCCCGCTCATTTTTTGACTCTATAAGATTTCTGACTCTATAAGATTTCTGGTGACATTATTTAATTCATTTTTTGTATCTTTATTTTTATTTTTTTTGAGATTGTTACACTAATTTATTAAATAATATTACTTTTCCTTTATTAACCCATATTAATCCACAATTCAAGGTAGTTTTTTTAGCCAAATATTTTGAATTAGGAATCTATCACTTATCAAATTGAACCCAAAATTAATTGGGAGTTCTATTTCAAAAAAAAGTACATAGTAATTTTTATAATTCGAAAACAGAAGCATAACACGTCTCTAAACTAATAAATCTCTAAAAATCTATAACTTTGATTGTAAATTTCAATTTTTAATAATTTTTTAAGAACTTTTTACATGGTTAATGTAGTGTAATAATCAAATTAATTTTTTTAAAATTATAGTATTCCAATTTACTGATTTTATAATTAAATTAGAACCTCGTGATAATTTCATATGGAACAATTTAAGCCTTACCGTATTTGGAGTTGGATTATTTATTTGAGAGATAGACTGAATGTTGATACTGTTGCACTGTAATAGTTGTTTAATAATTTTTATTAAACATTTTATTTTTGTTGAATCACCTCAATTAGTTTTTTTATATATGTATAATTAACTGGTGCTGTAATTTGAACAATTACTACAACAGTTAGGTTTCTCTCATTGTAGACAAGAGTGCCTGGGTTGGAACACACCTGCCCCTCCCCTATACTCATTATATTAAAAAAAAAGGAATAAATTGGTGCAAAATGTGTTACTAACAAATAAATTCACATATAATAGAATGACTATAAAAGCTTATGTCTCGTAATATTAATATGACTCAACTAGCTGTATTAATAATTTATATTAAATTTTTGTATAAAAATTTATTGACATTTGTTATTAGAGTAATTATAGAGAGAAATATTTATTTGACATCAATAACTGATATTAGTTCCGCTTCCGTCCCTTATATGTACTGTATATTAAAAAAGAATTAAGGGGGGCAAAATGTGTTACTGGCAAATAAATCTAAATATGATAGATTGATTATAAAAATATATGTCTTATAATGCTAATATATGATTCAACTGGCTGTATTAATAATTTACAAATTTTTGTATAAAAACATTTATTATTAGAGTAATTTTAAGTAGACATATTTGTCTGATATGAATGACTGATATTTGTTAGTTGGCAAACGTAAATTGGTTGTTTATATGCAAGTAGTGAATTTGAAGGCCCACAATCATCTAATACATAGTTAACAACTAAATATGTCACTTTTTCGTACCCAAAAAAATGGCTCCCTAGAATTACTATTGTTATTATTACTTTTAGATAACGTGCAACGCACGAGTGAGAATTCTAGCACGTCAAATAACAAAACTAATTTTGGGTCACATTCCATTGTTCTTTTGGATTCTATCTTTTCTAGAATGATGAACGTAATTTGCCGTATATATGTTTAAACATTAGTATAATTGTAACATGTCTAGCATACAAATTTGTAAAATAATGTAACTTCTAAAATTATAATAGGCAATCTATTTTTTTAATTGAAATAGTGATATGCCACCTATTAGTTAGGTTAAAATAAATTCATTTTTTTTATTTTTACAAGAGAGGTTAAATAAATTCTAATAAAAAATGAATTCTTTTCTTTTTTACTGGATATTATAAAGAGACTGTAGAGGAGGTGAATTGAATCCAAGGGTTTATGAGTTAATTAGGATGTCATTAGACCACATGAATCTTGATAAAAAATTAAACTATGTGAAAGTTAAACAACAATAAATAAACAAATAAAAGGAAAAGAAGAAAATAGAAAAAACTTAACGGATGTCATCAACATGGAATTTGATGGATTTTAAAAATTCATACAATTTTACGTATCTTCAATTTAGAATTGTGTGGATTCCACAAAAATTCGGTGTCTTAAATTTAGTAGTCTATGGATTCAATAAAATTTTGGTGCCAACAATTTATCTATTCTAGTGCATTTTATTAAATCGTGGATTTCAATGGATTCTATAGATTTTAAACTTAAAAGTACACTTATATAAGATTATTGTCAAAATATGACCTCTTACCCCCAAATTCTCATTAGAAGTCACAGTTTTTTCTTAAAAATCTAAGTAATTAACGAAAATTTATAATGATAAATTTTTTAGACCCATTTTTTTCTTATTGTTCTTGTTTTTATATAATCATATCACATTTAACTTGTACAAAGTAAAAAAATTCAAGTATTTATTAATTGGTTAAGAATTATTAACAATAACAAACAAAAACTCATTAGCAAATAACTTTAGTTTGTTGCCTGATGTGGTTATTCCCTTTGCTAAGAGGCGGTAGAAAGGAGTACAAAGTTCATATGGAGAAGTTCCATCACATTTCCACAAAATTTACTAAAGAGATAGATAAAGCTCTGATAAGGAAATAGATCGCTTACATGGCGGAAATATAACAAATTAAAGTGACCCCTCAATAAGGCTCCTTATCATGAAATAAATGAGACTCCTTAGCCAGACCGATGTTTCCACAGCTTTTTTGGAGCTACAACGAAGGTAACTTATGTATCCTCCTTTGGCTTATTTTGGTATGAGTTTTTTTTTTTTTTCCTAGTGAAAATTAAGGCAAATATCCAATACGTCGGAAGGATCATTATTTTAGAAATTTAATTGAGGCAAGAAAATACAAGGCGAAGACAACTTTAACATACCGTTAAATCTTTCCCCTATATGATTAAATTCATTGCAACTATATAGAATTTTCACTTCTCAAACCCATCCCTAAGAAAAATATCACAAGCTTTACTACATCTACTAATTTCTACCCTTTCTAATCCTCAAAGAATAAAAGAAATCTCAAGATTTTAGGCTACTATTTTTCTTCAGGAGACTCTCTGATCCGACCTGAGTGATTCCAAAAAAATAACCCCTAGATTTACCACACCTAATTTTCTATCCTTTGAACCCCTAATTTTCTATCCTTTGAACGAACCACAAAAAGTTAAAATGCTAGATTCTCCCAGTTTTTCCCTCAACTTACTTGTGCATCAAAGAAGACAAAAACACCTATATTTATAGGTTTCATTGACTTGAAAGACAAGAAAATTCCTTCTAGAATTTGGATTCATTTTCCTCCAAGAATTCCTATTTCTTTTCTTTTCAATTTTAGATTATTTTTGGCAACATACCCAACAATCTCTACCTTGCCAAAATAAGCTAAAATCTTCATATTCTCTTTGCCAATCTTCTATACAGTACTTGAGAAATTATCAGGCAAGTCTTCAATTCATTTTGACAGTCGCATACTCTATTAGATGAGTATAACCACTTAAGATTAACAACAAATTCCAAACATTTCATCTGCTCTAGGTCAAAATAAATTTTCTGATATTTGTGATGCAACTCTCTTACTAGTTTTCTAGAGAGCTCATCAGCCATTGATATTACTACAAATACTACACCATGTATCACCATCAAGCAATACCTATGTGTAAATACTAGTTTTCTAAGAAGCAGAGGTGCCTAAGCACAAAGCGCCGCCCCCACGCCTCACTTAGGCTATCTTAGTAACGCATAGGCCTCAAACCTTTCAACTTCACATGACTTCTCTATTTCTCAATAAAATTTTTAAGCCTAAAGAAAACCCTCTATGATCAAGATAATCATTAATTTGCCTCAAAGTCTATAAAATTCCCTTTCCACAATTACCTGCACAAAAACGCATCTTATTTATAAGTCACAATCATGTTGTCTTCTTACAAAATTTTCGATGTGGGACTATCAAAAAGCTAGAGCAATACTACTAAATGTCTTGAAGTTGGAATTGTTGGCAGCCACTAAACTACTTTAAAAATCATCATTATTATATTATTATTTTAGTAATAGTCAAGAACAAATGTATTAATATATCATGTTACGAGAATTTGTAACATTGTAAGGATTTTTGTAAGGAAAATTGTTTGGATTTATAGTATGCTTATTGACTCCATTTGAGTTATACGATAATATTATATATAAGGGCTTGTTTGGTAAATTTTATTTTTATAATTTATAAATTCACCTACTATTGATTTGACAACTACTCAACAATTACCACACATTTCAAATTTCAATTAAATCTCCACCATTAATTTCCACTCATTATAAATTTTTTTTATAAATTGAATTTATAATTCTAACCAAACGGGTCCTAAAATATATACACACATACACATGGAGAATTGGTGTTTATGCATCTTCTCATTTACTTAAGTGGTTTTCTTGTTGATAAAATGTGTGAAATGGGTTTTCTTACTTTGATTTTAAGTGGTAAATGTTGAAGTGTTAAATTGTTATTTATTTTTGAAAGTTACATCATTTTTGTAAAACTTAATCCCTATAAATGTATAACAAAGTAAGAATTATACATCTTTTGTGTTTTGAAAATACCAAAATTGTACCGTAAAATTTTTAAAATTATAAAGTATATATAATATTTATGATTTTACATTTATTTTCCAATTTAGGATGCATTAGATTGATAAAAATAAGAAAAGCTTTTTAGCGCTTAAACTTGTAATGCTTGAAGCTCCAGGTCTCCGCTCTCCGTGCTTCACGCTTTTTAAAACAATAGTAAATACAACAGCTATAAGTAATGCACATCCTTTACCATGGCACCTAGGGACACACTATGTGGATCTACCCATCGACTTCATAGCAAATATCCACCGTCCTCACACCAAGAGAGTCGGATTATCTAAATCCAAACAATAGCTATACCTGGTCCTCATGGATAATATTTTCTCAAGTGGCCAACCTGTCTACATCATAAACAAGTTGCAACAATCACTAGCTGGTTTCCAAACGATCACATTGAGAATTTTTGTGCCGCATCAACTCACAAAGAAGCATACTATTCTTTTAGGTGTAACATATTTGAATAACCTTTGTCGGATACACCTCTCCAAATTGATGTTGTAGCTCCTTCACATCAAATATTCTATAAATATTTACAAGAACATTTCTAACTAGGTGGAAATACATCATGCTTCCAGTTTTCAAATACAAATCTTCCTAATCATCACTATCCATACTGGTTTCAACAACTTTGTAGGAACATGGGGATGGTTTTCTTTTGAAAGCTTCAAACCATCTAACCAAAATTAATAAATTCTAGGGTTGTTTTAGCCACAAGTCAAACTTGATTCTCTCTAATCCGTCCCTCGTCATATCTTTCCTGTGTTCCACCTTGAACAAAACTTGACTCTCTGATATCACTATTGGAAATTCGGGCAAAGTCACGAATTATGCCAGCATGATCATTGTTTTAGAAATTTAACTGAGTGAAGTAAATATAAGACGAAAACAAATTTAACGGACCTTCAAAACTTTCCGCTATATGATTAAAGTCACCACAACCATATATAATTGTCACTCGCTAAACCCGTCCCCGAATATTTCAAGAAAAATATCACAAGTTTTACTGCATCTACTAATATCTGCCTTTTGTCTGAGGCAAAGAATAAAAGAAGTATCAAAATATTAGGCAACTATTTTTCTTCACAAAATCTCTCTGACTCGACCCAAGTGATAACAGAGAAATAACCCCGAGTTTTACCGTACTTAATTTTCTACCCTTTAAACAAACGACAAAGAGTTATAAGAAAACTTTTCGCGATGCTAGACTTTCCAACTTTTTTAGAAGTATTTGGTAAATTATTACTTAGAAATGCTGTTTATTTTAGAAACAACACTCAAGTATTTAGCAATGATAAATTCTTTTTTGTTGTATGTGTGAGTTAAATGCATATTTAGTCACTCAACTTAACCTTTTATTTATAAATCATCATTAAACTTTAATTTGTTACTTGTTACTCACTAAACTTGTGTGTGTCTATATATAAAGTCGTCATTCTATTAATATATAATAGTTATTCAAACGGACATTTCCGTACATAATTTCGAAATCTATTATTATATATAGTGTTTAAATATATTTTGAATTGATTTTATATTTTCTTTTTATACAATTGGTCAAGGAATTTCGGAAAGGGGTATAGACTCAAATATAGGATCTTCTCCTAGTAAATGGTGCTCTTTACCACTTGAACTAGTACAAATTTCAATAGGAGAAACAAATAGTGGAGATTAAGTTAGTGTTTGAAATGCATGATTTATTTTTTTAATTATTATTTTTTGTATACATTACAAATATATATTAATTAAATAAAAGGAGCATGTGGTACAATCATGCTGTAGTTTTCCTTCCACTTTTCTTAGAAGTAGTGATAATTTGGTCTTTCTTGTTTCCAAATGTGGTATTCATTGTGGTAAATGATTTTTATATCAATGTTTTTTTAAAATTTCCTACTTTAGTTATCTTCAAAATGCTTGAGTTATCATATCTTCATAATTCTTTCTTTTCTTCATAATTCTGTTTTCAAGTTATCTTATATTCATTATTTAAAATTTTCCTTTCACTCCCACGAAAATCCAATAATCGAGATAAACTTCTCTATGATTTCAGACGGTTTATTCGTACACACGTGCACACACACACACACACTCTCTCTCTCTATTCCACTTGCTTATTTTTCAGACATTTTCATCCTGTTGGAACTTAATCTTCACCATTGATGAGCCACGGATATTATTCTCAAATTGCCCACTTGATTTCAACACTTTGGAGGAGCAATTAAATGTTAAAAAAGATCTCTATTCAATTACTTTTGAATGGGATTTTCTTTTTTCTTTTTTATTTTATCCAATATTTATTTGTTCTTCTTAACAGCTTATTCGCTCCCCAATGGTTACTGGTATATAAACAGAGTTTATTTTTTTGGATATTACAAATGCATTGAAAGAGGACACCTTTGTTTGTGAATTTGACAGTTAACTAAGATATCATCATATCATATATGTCTTGGCGCACACAAAAACAAAGTTTAATAGTTGAGGAGTTTTATATATTGATTATTTATATCATACAAAAAGATTAAAATAAAATATAGCTATACTTGGGAAAAAAGGGTTCTTATATTCACATTACAAATTTTACTAACCACAACATACATCAATTACATTTAACATCCTTTAACTTCAAAAATTTTCATATTCAGGTCCTTAACTTTTTTATGTTATAGTTTTATACATAATTCTTTAATATTTACTGCATCTTGTATAAAGTGATGTTTATTTTTTAAGAATTCGGTTAAAAGAAACACTAAATATTTTTAAAAAGTAAAATAATGAAAAATATAAAAACAAAACAATACGTTTTCTCATGATTTTAAAGTGTATATTGTCAAAAAATTTTGACTGAAAGTTATTGTTAAAACAAGAAGATCTAATTACATGTGTGAACATCTAATTTCTCAAATCTCTATAATAAGTTAGACTATTTTAAATTATTCTTTCAGTACATCAAACGGGGTGAAAAAACTAGTTGGCATTGTAAGGGAGAAAAACCAACTAGGATGTCATTAAGACATACAGATAGTTATCAAATTGAGTAATTGCGTGTGTATTGCAATTATTTATTGAAACTCTAGGTGAGCCAATGGCCCAAGAAAGCAAAACGCCCATGAGAGCTGGCGCTCTAAGCGAGCCAATAGCCCAACAGAGGAAATGGCCAATGAAGACCGACGCTCCAGGTGACCCGATGGCCCATGAGAGTTGACATTTCAAGCAAGCCAACGGCCCAAGAGAGCTAATGCTCTGCATGAGCTGATGGCCTAAAAGAGTTAACAACCAATATGAGCTAGCATCCCAAATGAGCTAACATCCTATAAAAAGTAATGGCAAGATGCGTCAGAAACAATAGAGTTGAACCTCTAATCTTATAAGAGGCAAGTGCCAGTTGAGCTTGTTAGTACAAAATGTGTTGGCATTCCTAATTTTATTTAAGTGTCAAAATGTATTCAAATATTGTTGTAGGTTTTGCATGACTTAGGTTACGTGTGGTATTATTTTATAGCATGCAAATTTTATTTCTTAGGCCGAAAAGAAGTGTGGGGCATGTGTACACTTACTTGAGGCATTAGAATTTTAATTACATGCATATTCTATGTTTCCTAGTTTAAATTGTCTTAGATTACCATATTCAACTAGGTTTATATTACATACATGTTAAGTTCAAACATAATTAGGAAAGTATTGTGTTTATGGTATATTATAATGTTAATTTTCCTTATTCTTGTTTCCTATATGTATATAGTAACTCTGAGTCTTGACTTGTACAAGAATTGAAAGTGTATCCTATATATATGTATTATGTTGTAGGTCGAGATATACAACTACACGAGTTGAGCCAAACCATTTGTATCTTATTCTTGAAAGCTCGATTGAGAAGAGAAAACAAAGACACTGCCATACCTATGTGTTTCACACAAGCAACCAAACTTTCATGTCTTAAACTGTGATTGTTTGGCAACCCTTCAAAGTGCATTGATTGAAGATTAATATATGTGCGAGGGACTATCAACACAAGGTTGAAGAGGTTTAGGAGGTCCTGTTTCCCAAGATGAGTTCAGCTGATCTCTAGAAAGCTTGATGTACATTCCTGTGTGAGTGCAAGAGCAAAAGAAAATGCGCAACGCACGTTGTCACATGTCAAAAAGCGTAAATAGGGAGTTTCTGTCATAAGTTTTCCTTTTGAGTGTTATGTGTATATTGCGATATCATTTATTGTCTTTTGCTGTACTAAATTCTGCCTATGTTAGTGGATTGGTTGCTCCGTGGCAAGCGTGCCTGTAGTTTTTCCTTTCTGGGGTTTTTGCATCAATAATTCTGGTGTTATTTATTTTCTACATACATACTTGAGCTAGATATATCTAGGTCGCATTACACTTTACACCAGAATAACGATTTAAGTAGTTAGGCAGGATATATCCTGATTAGAGTCTCGATACCCACATATTTACAGAGCTTTTGAACTCCATAAGAGAGTTAAATTAAGCCAAGTAAAAATTGTAAAGCCTAGCTTCTGAGACCTACAAGATGGAAGTAGAGAAACACTTGGTAGGTATAAACATTGGAGACGAGATCTTAAGAAGGTATGCTCTATTTTCTTATATATTGATTAAGAGATCACCTTCGTGTTGATCTACAACTACCTAGTATGATGAGGTTCAGTTTACTTTCATGTTGGCATAGCGTACCTAACATGACAAGCTGGCAATCGCATCATAGTGATAAACAACTCGTCTAATATGACGGACTAAAGGATAAAACGATAAGCATTTATCATTAAAGGTCGTTCGCTAAACTTTTGCCCACATTGATACATTCGCTTTTTGTGAGCTTCTGAATGAATCAAGTTTGTACTCTTCACTGTGAGAAGATTATTCCTTTCCCAAAATGAACATTTTCCAATGTATCATAAATTAATTGACATAAAATTCTCTAACATCAGAGCGGTAATACCTTAGAGAAGTTGATCAAGGTAAGTTTGACTATCTTGCATATTCTATAGGTCACATACATATTGATCAACAGTCGCGTGACGTGGTGAGCTGACAATCATATTCTACTGATCAATAGCCACTTGGTGTAAGGAGCTGATGATCACGTCTAGTTGATCAACATTCATTTGACCTAGCGAATTGATGATCACCTCTTGTAGATCAATAGTTGTCCAAAATTCGCCTGACATAGGGAACTAACAATCAACTTCCTGTAGATCAATAATTGCTTGAGTTGGTGAGTGGATGATTATGTGATATTGATCAAGACTAGCCTGACCTGGCAGGTTGACTATTATCCCATTTGTCAATAGTCGTTTGGTGTGTTGGTGATCATGTCTTGTTGATCAACAGTCATTTGACCTGCGTGCTTGTGATCACATCTCGTTGATCAGCCGTCACTTGACCTGGTGAGTTGATGACTACCTCATGTAGATCAACAACGACTTGCTGTGGCATCCTGAGGACCACATCTTGTTGATCAACAGCTGTATGATCCGGCGAGCCGACTATCATGTCTTGTTGATCAACAGTGGCGTGACTTGACGAAATGACTATCACCTCTTGTAGATCAATAGTCACCTGACAATCAATTTATATTGATCAACAATCGCCTGATTTGGCGGGCTGACAATTATATATAGTTGATCAATAGTGGTGTGAACTGGATCACTGAAGATCATGTCACATTAATCAACAACTGCTAGACATGGCAAGCTAAAGATCACCTTGATCTAATCAATAGCCGTCTGACTAGATAAGCTCAAGATTAGTTCACATTTGATCGATAGTCGATTGACAAGACAGCTAAGGATCGTATCATGTAATCCAGTTTGATGTGGCAAGTAGATAATCACTTCATATTTAACCTACGGTCACCTAATGATCCACATATTGTTCAAATTTGATCTATAGCTAAACTTTACAATAAGCTATCAGTCACATTGTGCTAATCTATAACATCTTGCATGATGTTTTGTAGATCATTAGTAGTTACCATACACGATGACCTAAAGATCTGGTCCTAAAAGACGAGTCATCTTGTTACAAGTTAGGTAACCGACCTAGAAGTTTATCACCGAAGTGCAAACTTGAAGATCTAACTAAGGTACCATAAGTTCTTTACCAATTTGATGATCTACAGGCTATGTCACCTAGCCGAAGACCTAAATACTAGGTCATCAAGCTAAAGGTATGCCATAACCTAAAGGTAACCATCCTCCTTATAAACTTAATGGTTAGATATTCTACATGTTCGAAGATCTAACGACCCATAAGGTTGAAACATCTTACTATAGATGAGATAACCAAAAGATCAGGTCCTCTATTTTTAGACTTCACAAACCTAAAATTGCACAAAGTGAACGAAGAAAATCAAAGTTCAAGCTCTAACAGCCACACCAGTCAAATGCGACCTTTCCTGAGCTCAGTAACTCACAAGGTAATAACATCATCTTAGCGCAATTCACATATAATTTTCCCAATTAAGCCAACCTAACTATATATCCAAGCAAGGTTAGTTGCTTGTCACGTAGCTCTCTTTCATTGCGTACACTCTTTCCGTTTCGACGCTCTCCGAACTTAAGGTACCCTCAAGTCTAGACATGGGGACATTTGTTGTACCCTATAATACGGGTCAAAGTTGAAAATAATCGAGTCAAGGGTCAACAAATTGACTTGTCAAAGTCCATATAGGATCATGACCATTTTCATCTATAAGCAAAGAAACCAACTAAATAATAAATAGACACTAAGTAAAGGGACCAATTACAAGTCCTTAATGATTAAGGAAATTGTAAGAATAAAAGCGAACCACACTATTATAAATTAGAAGGAAGGAATAGAAAAATCGAGAGAAAAGTTGAAGAGAAAGCTTATGAATTGTATATCAATATGAGAACTAGAGCAACCTATTTATAGGTACAAGTCTACGGTTTCAGAGGTACGGTAGTCATTCACTAAATATAATAATTATTTACAATCCTCTCCCTTGAATGACTATTATGTACAATATATGTCTTATCAAAAACTTTGTTTAGGAAAAACTCAGAAAAAATCTACGAAGCAAAGGAAAAAGAATATAATTAATTCTAATTAACTTTAGAGTGTCCAAGTACCGCCTCATTAAAACCTCACGGGGAAAATCCAGTAGGACAAAAACTAGTCCAAGGAAAAAAGTACAGCTACTCCCCCTAATTTCAACCGACAATGGTTCTCGTGTTTAGCTTTTCATATCTCTTTAATATCTTCAATACTTTCAAATAAATTTTACGTCAGGCAGTGTCAACTCTTCAGGAGTTTTATATTGAGGGTCAGTATCATATATATCACAGACATTTATTATACAAAGAATATGCCTCGTTAAAATCTTACAAAAAAACTAGAGGGAAAAAATCCAAGTGAAGGAAGAAGAGTTCATTATTGTTTGGATACATCATTGATGTTGCCTCATTTAAAACCTTACTAGGAAAACTCATTAGGACAAAACGTTAGACAAGGAAAAAAGAGTACATTATGTATCTCTCTCATATTAACTGGCAATGTATACAAGAACTTTAAGTTCTTTATATGATTCATTCAAGCATATAAATCTAATTATTTTGATATATTGCCAATCTAATGAAACTTCAAGTTTTAATAACATCGACCACATATTTAATACTCTTTTAGCAAAACTATCAAACATTATATAGGGGTGTCATATACTTTAGATGTAGACTTCTTACTGCAAGCCAAATATAGGGGTGTCATATACTCTATTGGCATGTTATATAAAAATTGCTACAAGTGAAAGATCAATATCACTTGAACGCAAATGATTTATTCTCAGTTTGATCTAACAAATAAACTGAGGCATATAATATTATTTTGCTAACCACAGGCACTTAATATTCCAATCAATGTATGAAAAATTAATTATTTTCGGGAAAAATTCACTAGCAAGATATATATATATATCTTTTATAATAGCTGAAACTTTTACTCATAATCAATCAGTATTGAGCAAATATTCTTGCAAACTTCTAGTTACGAGATTGACATGTGACCTCTAGTGGAGTCAAATTTATAAATAATCTAGAAGGTCCACATGGAGGGTGAGTGTGCCGACATGGTTCACCCTGAATATTTTTTATATACATTTGGAACTCTGTTCCAAATAGCTAGTAATTATTAATAATCAAATTGTCTGAGAACTTGTAACACATGAGAATTCTTTTAAATGGAAAGAAGCTTCTATTCTTCACATGATTCTCGATAGTTCTTATTATCAACAAAGCAAGATGGTCTAAGTGGTCAAGTTAAATAATAAAATTTCCATAATATTGAATTTCTGGGTCAATAAATGATAAATAATTTTGTATTTGAACAGCGCAAATCAAAACTTTTTAAAGTTAGAGACATCAAATTCTCAACCAAAGACATGCCGCAAGGGAGTATACTAATGATAGATGATGTATACGTACCATCACTATAGCATGTAATATAGCATGATCCGAAATTGAAGTTGGGAGTTTTGTTTTTATAGACAATGATTTAGAGATCGGAAGAGCACATTTAATAAACAATTCTGCTAAACCATTCTGAGTGTGGACATGAGCAACTAAATGGTTGACCTCAATTCTGAAATGCTAGAGATCAAACTCACCGGCATTATCAAGACGAATTTTCTTGATTGAATATCTAGGAATTGGGCTTTTTAGTTTTATTCTATGGGGAAATAGTCTAACTAATATTCCATTTCTAGTAGAAAGCAAGCAAACATGAGACCGTCTAATAGAAGTATCAATCAATACCATAAATTAATAAATAGTCTACATGGTGGGTATATCAACTCATAAATATCTCCATGAATTCTTTACAAGAAAATTAGAGATTCAATATTAACTTTCATAATGAAAGTTCAATGACTAACTTGTCATGCATGCACACAATACATGGGAGAACATATGCTAAAAGAATCTTTTGGTTCTTTATATTGTTTCCATGTGAATTATCCGACACATCACAATTGAAAAACAATGAAAAATAATGAAACACTAAATATTTTTGAAAAGTAAAATAATGAAAAATATAAAAACAAAACAATACGTTTTCTCATGATTTTAAAGTATATATTGTCAACAATTTTTGACTGAAAGTTATTGTTAAAACAAGAAGATCTAATTACGTGTGTGAACATCTAATTTCTCAAATCTCTATAATAAGTTAGACTATTTTAAATTATTCTTTCAGTACATCAGACGAGGTGAAAAAACTAGTTGGCATTGTAAGGGTGAGGAATTGAACTGTTAACTAAGCATTTGAGAAACCAACTAGGATGTCATTAAGACATATAGGTAGTTATCAAATTGAGTAATTGCGTGTGTATTGCAATTATTTATTGAGTAGCTATCAAATCAGTAGTTAGTAAAATTATAATGAGGAAACTATAGATGTAAGTAGAATAATAATGTGTATTTTAATTACATGAAATGAGAATCAAATAAGCATTCATTTAAGAAATTTAGTTCTTTCTATGCATTTACCAAGAGGTAATTGAGGATATTACCGTTAGGATGGGGGCAGCAATGGCAATGTTTATGTGCAAGGAGGTACGTCGTCGTCATAGTTGAGCTATAGCATTATTCGATTATTATCATTACATTACATTTTTGCTAAATGAAATTATATAAAATTAAAAATGGGTAACTTGTTTAAATGGACTCTATCGTTTGCTAGTATTGTGGAAATGGACCCTATTGTTTTTAACTTGGCGATTTCAACCCTAACGTATGCTAATAATCCTTGTAAAAAGGACATAATTATCTAAATTTATCAATTTTTTTATTAAAATGATTCTTTTAACCTTATTTTCTTTTTTTCTAAAATATAAGGGTAAAATACTTTGAAAAAGAATTATATCTTAGAAAAAAGAAAATAAGGTTAAAAGGGTCATTTTAACAAAAAAAAAATTGATAAATTTAGATCATAATGTCCATTTTGCAAGGATTAGCATACGTCAAGGTTGAAATCGCCAAGTAAGAAATGATATGGTCCATTTCCTCAATACTAGTAAACGATAGGGTCCATTTGCCCAAATTACCCAATTAAAAATATATAACAAATATTTACTAAATTAACTCCTGCTAATCACCTTTCAAGATAATTACACAAGATTATTAACATTAAACATTTTATATTATTATCATTATCTTTAAATTATGCACATTTATGTTATAAATATAATGCACATTTAGGACATATGTAAATTGGATAGTCTGTAGGGTCTGTCAAACCATGCTCTCATACGGCTCAAGATGTAGCACCGTCTTATATTCTACAAGTTTCTATATTACCAGGAAAATAGCAATTTTGAATATTATAATATGTATAAATTAATTTTGAGTAATTGAAAAATTATTTATCTCAAAATATTTTTAACAAAAAATAATATAAAGCAGACATAATTCATTTTTAAAGTATTCAATATATTTTTCTAATAATAATATTAATCTAATAAAGCCTTATTATCGAATGATAAATAAAGTTCACTTGCTAATAAGGATAAAGAAAACTGGGGACTATATTTAGAAGATAATTAACTTTTGTAAGATAATTTATATATTAATAAAATGAGAGGTACTGTGGTACAGTTTGACCGCAATTTTCCCGCCCAAAATGCTTCAAGTGGGGGCTTTTTGGTCATTTTGATTGGTTTGTAGATAACCAATGCGGTAACTTTGATGTTTATCCCTTCTACTTTTTGGTTTTTAATTTTTGAATTATCTCATCTTCATAATTCTATCTTATCTTTATAATTCTATGTTTAAGTTATCATATCTTTATATTTTTAAATCTTCTTTTCATTTCAATGTGAAAACAACAATCAAGAGCAGATTTATTCAAATGTTTGAGAATTGACTATGATATCATCATATCACATAGGTCTTAACGCATGCAAATAAAGTTAATATAATTGATGTTTTTTATGAATTGAATACTTATATCATACAACAAAAATTAATATAAAATATAACTATACTTGAAAAAAATAACTATTAATAATTAAGAATTTAAAAAAATAAAATTAAAAAGAAAATAACTACCCCTCTATGTAGTCTTCTCCTTATACAATATCAAGTTTTTAATTTTTTTAGCACATGTGAGAATCTAATTTCTCAAATCTTTATAATAAGTTAAATTATTTTAAATTATTCTTCTCGTGCATCACATGGGTGAAAAACTAGATTGGGTTAATTGCTTTCAATTTACTGTACATTATATTTATTGTAAGATGATGCCAATAGAAACGAAAATTTATTTTTACTTATTATTTATCATAATTTATTAAAACTAAATATTGATATTTACGTAGATACTTTGAT
>CAVNYN010218181.1:0-34764 GCA_963692815.1 Nyctanthes arbor-tristis | reverse complement strand
TAAATTCTGTCATGAACAATGACTTACTGACATTTACCCTCTTTTATCCTCATCTTTTGTCAGTTGATGATTGATTTACCAATGGAAGAATCTTTTTCTTACCTTATTATATAAACACTCATTTCTACTTTAACTTTCTCTACTTCTCTTGCCAAAAAAAAAAGCACAGAAACCATTCTGCTTTCTCCAAAAAAATAGAACAAAAAAGCTTACAGATGATGGCTTCATCTTATTGCCTAATCCCTGAAATAACTGAGGAGAAAAAAGCTTGGGTTGCAAAGGTTATTGCTGTTGCAAAATTCCCGCCAAAAACTTCAAAAGGTGGTTCAGAATATCAAAATCTGCTTCTACTTGATACTGAGGTTTATTTCTTTCCTTTGCATCAAATATTTCCTAGGGTACCGGTACAAAAACTGTTAATATTTAAAGTAAGTAATATTTTCCAGGGAAATACAGTCCAGGCCACCCTATGGAATAAGAACATCAATGCCTTTGCAAATGATTTCCTTCCTGGAAAAACATATAAGATATCAAATGCTTATGCCAAGAAAAAACCTGACTATAATATATTTGGTGGACAATATATATGGACAATTTCTGCCACAACAAAAGTTGAACTGATGAGTGAAGACTACAGCTCCTTCTTATTCTCAACCTTCCAGTTTACAAACTTTGGAAGCATCCCAAATTATTTGAATACAGCAGAACCAATAGGTACCTTTCATTCACTTCTACTTGTCATCTTTCCCTTCCACTATTTAGTTTTCCTCTAAAAAAATTAAAGATTAGATTTACATAATCCTATTTTTATTCTCAGGTTACTTATTTTCTATTTATTTATTTTGTCATCAAGCATTTTACATCTCATTCCTTTATAGGGATAATAGGTATCGCACTTAAAATCTATCCAAAGCGATTAACATATCCGCACGGAGTTGCAACTTCTGTCCAAGATATTCTACTAATGGACAAAGAGTATGTATTAATTACTAAATCTTTAGTACCACTTTATAGAATTCAGATCACTAACTTGTCATTGATTTTTTGTTGTTTTCAAACTGTGACTCTCACTTTATGGGAACAATATATTGAGACAGAAGGTGTTGCCCTTGCTCAAATAATCACAAGACGACCAATTGTTATTGGCCAAAATCTCAATGTTAAATATTTCAATGGTACATGTCAAACTTATCACATAAGAAAGTGTTTTTTTCACATATATATTGAACTACTAAAGTAATGTTATTATCCTTTTATTAGGAATCACATTGTACACTCAAAAGAACAGCTACTTTTATGTTGATCCCGGCTTTGAAGAGACAAAAGAATTAAAAGAATGGTAAACTTGTTTATACTATGAGACAAATGTACTTTTAGTTGAATACAGTTTAATGCAACATTAATAAAATGATCTGATTATCATATCAAATATTCTTCTCTCAGGGTTATGAAAAACGCTTCAGACATTAATGCATTTCTCAGGAACACAGAGCAGTTTCCTACTACACCAAAGAAGTTAGCAAAGCCAAAGACTGAACCACTGACAACAGTACAACAACTTCAGCAGTTTATTCAAACAGTAAGTGCATAGTAAATGTTTGTATTTATCTCGTTTATGAAATGTTAAATACAAGCTTTGAATTGTTGATCCTCTAGAATCAAAGCAAGAAGAATCTTTGGCTCAAAGCTACAGCAAAAGTCCTAGAGAGAAGATCCTCTTTTGCATATCTTGCTTGTAACATTTGCAACACAGCTTCAAGTACTGACAAGATTGGTGATATCTTTTCTTGTCGTTTCTGCAAAACCAATGCTGCAGTAACAATCGCAAGGTAAAAAGAGATAAATACTTCTTATAAATTGTTATACTTTGTGTTATTCTTTTACACATGAATCTTCATGAATATTTCTAGCATTTCCACTTATATTTATGTATTACACATAAAGGGCAAGAGCTGATGTGCAATTGCAAGACTCAACTGGGACAATTCAAGCTTCAATGATGGGGGATGTTGCCGAGGAATTCTTCCAGTGCTCCGCTACTGATATAATCATGAATACGGGTCAGGTACTTTACTTTGTTCTACTCAAAACTCTCCTGGCTTTTTACCCACAGTTTTCGCTTTGCTTAAAGCTGAAAATATATTCTTCAATAAAATCTGCATATATATAGCGGTCTCTATTATTATTGATCTTACTTAGTCCATTTTCCTATTTTCTAACTGTTATAACCATCTCTTTGGTAACATGACACTTAAAAACACAATGTAGGAAAACATGCGAATAGAAATCAATGAAGAACAGATTTTTTATCTCAAGTTGTACCCAAAACATGGAAGCTCTTCTAAATTTACAGCTGCAGCAGCACAACATTCTCCAGGAGCAAATATGAAACTAGAAGTCCTATTCATCAGTGAGCCAAACGTTGATGAAAGCACAACTGAAACTCCATTTGCAGTTGATGATACATCTTCTGTTGAACATCAAAGTAGTGTCGTTGCTGCCTCCTCTATATTGGCTAAAAGGCCCCTCTTCCATGATGAATCTGGCTCATCAACTTCAATAAAAAAAATCTGCAACAAGGAGAAATTTGACTGAACGCCTTCAGTTTTTTTGTTTCATATATTTTGACTAATTGAAGATTAGCATCATTGAAGAACTAAAATTCAGCATTTCTTTTGTAATGTGATATATGATGATGCATATAGAATTGAAACTCAAATCTAGAAAATAGCATTTGAGCATCAATTCTACCATACCACTAGAAACTTAAGTTATTTGAGGAAGTGTTTTTGGCATTTTATGAATTAGCTTACTTTTGCGTTTTACTTGATGAATGTCATAAGCTTTTGATTTGTTGTAATGAATTATTAATATCCATGATGCGTAATGAAATTATATAGTTATAATTTCATAAGCTTTTGGTTTATTTTAATGAATTATTATATCTATGGTGTGTAATGAATATCAGAAGCTTTTGGTTTCTTGTGATGAATTATTACTTGATAAAATATCATAGGCTTTTGGTAACTATTGTTTAAACTATATGGTTAATTATCTTTGTCTTGTTGGCTGCAGGTAACCAACAAATTTTAGCATACCTTAACACGACAATTTTGACATGCCTTTGAAGCTTCCCCCAGATTCAAATACTTTTCAAATTTATTACTTCAAAAAAATGTCTTTACAAATTTAATGAAAAATAAACGGATTCGACTATTAATTTTAGAACGGAAACTCCACAACACGTGTAATGCACGTACCGCACCTAGTATATAATAATAGCGGACGACAGCTTACTCAGGAAAAAAAAATTAAAATAATAATAATAATAATAATAATAATAATAATAATAAAAAAAAAATAGAGGTGGACAAACGTCACCGAAAGGAAATTTCTTTGGTTGGTTAAAATAATAGCAAATATATATATAATAATTAATTGGGTAAGCCACCGTTTGGCAATTTTTAACCATCTAATTAAACATATCGATTACAATTGAAAAATCTTATGTTTAATTGACTAATTATTTAGTGAGTTGCCAAACTAACACTAACATTTTTTTTCCTTTCATTGAGAATCTTCTTACATTACCTTATATGACTTGTTCTTTGCAGGTTTATGTGATTATTATTGATTTGATAAATTTATAGATTTATTTAAATGTCTCAAGAACAAGCTCATAGAGTTAATATCCAGTTACAAGTTAATTATTATGGAAGGCATGACAAATGTCCTTTATTCTAATCAATCGGCTTTGAATATATTCAAGTTCAACACTCTAACTAGCTATTGAGTAGAGCCAAAAGTCTAAACAGAAAAGAGGTTAAACCAAAGCCGGCTCAATTTACAGATCGGAACCACTATGCTCATCCTTAGTGTAACAAAGTCATCATACCTTCACTACCACAGTCAACTACTAGGAGATGACATTATGGAATATTCATACTAAATAATCACTTGGTTTTCCTAGTTTGTAAAAGTTATGTACACCAACTTTAACTTTTTTCCTTTTTTTACCTTCAAGCTCCTTAATAATACCTCTTTCAAAACGAAAGGGGGCCTGGGGGGCAGAGGATAAAGGCAAGCTCCTTAATAGTACTATAGACTATAGAGCTTGCTCGAAAATGAGATCTCAAACCATCAAGCTCGATAGATACTACTTTGGGGTACGCTGGGAATGAGAACTCGAAGCAACGAACGGAGATCTCGAGAAATGAAGATATGGTTTAATTTTTGAATTGATTGAATGTTTTCAAATCGTCATCATGGGATTAAATTGCAATTTCTATAGATATTCAACGTTGGGGCTTTAAGTTTTTAGAGCTCGTTTCATTTGATAACAATTTTCTTTACCCTTCTCCTTTCATCTTTTTTTTTTCGAGGGGTGGGGGGGAGGTCATTTGATAGCATTTTGAGGGTACAAGAACAAAACAATTGATCTCTATGATTTTACACGTATACCATAGTGCATACATCATCGAGTCCATAGCTAAACGAATACCATCCGTATTCCGCTTCCCACGAAGCCTCAATCTTAACGGAAGCGAATGGTAGGGCTATATGATCATTATTATGAGTAGAAGGATTCCATAACACGATTTTATCCTCTCTGTGTCTGTCAAAGCAATATCTTAAGCCAACTGTGAATATTCAAGAGCCAATTAAACTCGCCTGCCTGGGTCTACGATCATTATACCGCACAGGCGGATTGATCTCTTTAACGTCTATAATATTGGAACCAAAATCAAAGCTTGTGGTGTATAATCTATAACCATCAACAGTATCCCGCCATGATTTCGACACGCATCTAAATCGCAAAACCTCGACAGTACATGGAAAAGCAAGCCCTCTGAAATTGGTGGCAACATGCCAACATTAATATATAGCATGAGAACTGCTTTACCGTGAACAAATTCAAAAAAATAAAATCCTAGAATTCCTTGTACGCGCGCGCGCGCACACACAAAAGAAATGAAAACACAAGTTGACGACATCAAAATTGTCCTGCTCGGATGTCCCTGTCAAGCCTATCAGCATTGAGAGTTCCGGGAAGTTCTCGAAAATCTTCGTTGAAGATAGAATATGCACTGCATGATTTAAGTATGAGTTAGTATTCGAACTTTTCACTAAATTGTACTAAATGTACAAATTTATTATGTCCGCCATCAACGGTGGAGAGACACATGACACAAATTTAAATTTAAAATGTTACTGCTATTTAGCAGTGCAAGAGCACACTAACATGAAAACTCATGATTTTTCAAAAAGACGTACTGGGTTACTCCCCGGGTTCCTCAATAGATATAAAATATCTTCTCGATGAATAACTAATTAAAGATTCCAACTACAAATTATACTAATCGAGGCAAGTTTCAAAAAGACACAACATTTAATAGTCAAGCAGCGGTGCATGAAAGCCAAATTCAAGAATCGCATGGCACCTGTGATTACATCCAAGTTTTTCTTGCAATTGGTACATAATTAGTTCTTTCACATGTCACATCATTTTGGAGTACAAATAACAGTAGTAAATCTAAGAATTCATGGATAACTACTGGCAAAGAGAAGTGAAGTTTAACTTAATAAGAGACAATAGGAACACATCTATTAGAGCATGCATGACCTTCACAAACAGAATGCGGTTTGACAGGCTACTTGGTTAAGCAACAAAAACATCATAATACATCTTTTGTTGGAAGTAACAAATAGCTGCAGTTTGACAACTGATGTGCTCCATGATATCATTATTCAACAATTCCAACATCTTTATCTTAAAAATCAAACGGCTGTAGTTGAAAGTATGAAAAGCATAAATCAGAAATTGGTTCACATAGAATGCTTGGCTGGATTGATAGAAGTCGGAGAAACTTCACATTCTTTTATAAATGAACAGAAATGGTTTAAGTCTTTAATGAAACCCTAGAAGAAGAATAACAGAAAAAATCCTATGCCATCCAACAAATAATGTGCTACCGCAGAAAAGTAATAGAATCAACCCAATTCTTTGACAGGCTGTCTTACTCATGCCAGAGTTGACTGAAAACTAACAACTCGAATTTGATCCCATGCAATTGGATATAATCGGGTTGTAACCGTGATATTCTTTTATTAGATTGATAGATATGGCTTACTTTCAGAAGAAAACACTTGTGATGGTTTAAATAAAAAAGTATTAAAAAAAAAAAGAAAAAAAAAAGAAAAAGGAAGAAGAAGAGCAAGACACTTGACTTGATTAAAAGAAAGATTGCCACTTTTTTATTATTCTTCTTTCAAGCATAATTACTACAACTTATAATGCCAAATAATCAAGCGACTCTTTGGAAACCCACATTCTTTCCGATGGACCATCTGATACAGAGACAATGGCACACAAATATATGTTAGGGTGCTCTAACAACAGTTTTCAAACCCAACCTCACTTCAAAACCTAGGAAAGAATATCCATTATGATTGATCCTTTATATTCTTGGATTTCTGGAAATCTTTGGACTTTCCTTTTCTCAATTAAATACGCCAACATATGCCAATTTTTTTTAAGAGGCCAGATCCATTACGCTGATCCTAGAGTCAATATTGAAACATATCCAGAATTTTAAGGGATTGTTCTCTGTAGATTCTTTTTTCAAAAGCTAAGCTGAACGAGTTAAACTCCATTTCCAACCACATATTTCCCGTAAAGATTATTTTTCACATTTCCCCATTCTTACTAATTCTCCCAAAAAAAAATGAAAGAAGCTCCTCAAAAGAGCCACAAGGAACAAATTCTAAAACAGTACAGCAAAATCACCATCCCGGGGGGGGGGGGGAGTACATCCTTGCAGTTGAAGTGCAAGGAGATTAGAAATGGAAGAAGAATGAGTTACAACTGTAAAGTGACTAAGAATTAGCTGATATAGCAATTATAGCCCTGGAAGCACCACCAACAAAAGCATGCTCATCGCATTAAGCAGGGATATAAGACATGAGGATATGACAGGATGGTACTTGTGGATTAAAATAATATTATAAATACTTCTATTTTTAAAAAAAAAAATGTTTTGTCTTGCAGGCAAACCTTGAAAATTAGGGATTTGGAGAAATGAAATTGAGAATTTGGATTATTATTACAAAATTTGGAACCTTAATTTCAGATTTTCAGGTACCTAGATTTTCACACCCAAACCTCTAATATTAAGCTAAAATATTGGGTACCATGAATTACTTATAGGAATCAACCCTTTAAATTGTAGTTAGAATAACCTGTAAAGGAAAGAAATTTATCTCGACTATAGGAAGAAAAGGAGTAAAATTACAAAAAGGAACATACCATACCTTTCTTAATTGTGAAAGAGTCAATTTTCCGATTCATCCCCCCCCCCACCAAAAAAATAAAAAAAAAAAACTCTACAATCGCCAGATCTAGCTCTTCCATGTTTCCTTTACGCTCTCCTTCTAATCTCTCCATCTCCCATAATTAGCTTAAGGATTAATTTGTTGGAAATGATTGGCATTCATTTTTTTGTCAAATCAGCATTTATTTTCTGTTGCAATTCTTTCACTTCTCTTGAAAAAAGTGTCCACCACATATACGTGGCATGTCCTCTACCATCTCCAGCATGCCGACCACTTGGAAGAAGAGAAAGTGAAGAGACAGGCAGGTGCCATTTCTGATGCATATGCATATCGAGTGCATGTCCAGTTCATGTATCATATACCAACTCTCTAACCTTTCTTTTGCACTGTGCTTCCATAGATTGTAGAGTTCTCATGTCGTATTTGATCACCAAAAAGTTAATATACACATTAAATACGATTAAATTTCTCAGCTGAAGAAAATTCAAGAAAAATGAAGGAAAAGTGGTAAGCCAAGTTATTGCATAAAGGGATGGCAATTCACCGTCTAAACCTAAAACAAGTTACCACCTATTGCACATACCTTACATCACCAGGCTGCTGATGCCCAAGATTGTAGAAAATAATAGCAAACCCTGTAACGAGTATCTGAAGGATAATGGAATAGTGCAAGTAAGCACTGTAGTCTTCAACAAAGAAATGTGAAAAATCTTAAAACATTCCAGTAAAAGAAATAGGGAGAAGACTTTGGAAAAACTAAAAATAAAATCATAAATTCAATTCAGCATCCTGCTTTTTTCGCAAGCTTATTCAATCATGGCCTAATAATGAAACTATTTGATTTGTATTATATACCGTAATTTAAATTTAAATATAATATAATAATTAGAAAATAGATACGTATCCTATTCCATACAAAAGTGCTATTTTGGAAAATTCACCTCTTCCGATCTACCAATACGACTTTGCAGTAATAACTTAACACGCCATAAAAATAGTAATTTTAAAAATAGGGGTGAATCTCAATCAAATTGACTGTCAACATCATGTTAATATCAAAATTTCACTAGGTAAATAGTTGATGCAAACCTACATTTAGTACATTGTGGAAACAAGAGAAAAGCTACACTTACATATAAAGGTCCAACATCCAGTCTTTGGGAAACAGGTAGCAGAATAAACCATGAAATGATGATAGCCCATAACTTTAGACTGCGAGAAAAAAGTGCCATCAAAAGCAAATCTGCTCAGAGAAACAGACTGATTAGGACTTTTGCATTCTACTTCTGTAGCAATTTAAATTTACCAGGAACCTTAAACCTATCACATAGGAAGAAGAAAAGCCTCCTCTTCCACCTGCCAGTTGACTGTGGAAGCTCAAATTTCTACATGAATTAAAGAGGGAGTGTGAACACTTCAGATAAATCCAGTCGCTATAGAATAGAGTGTCGATCAAGGGCCCTGTGTGCAGGAATCACCCTGCCTAGGAGCGAGTGGCACCCACCTGCCAGCACCAAAAAACATCAAGAGGACCCATGTGCAGACGCTACACCACCACGTCAAAATAGCCATTGACATGGCAATGCCATTTTATAGACAGGCATGGTGAGCCCTGCCCTGAGGATGCACAAGATCAACACGTGAACGGATTAGTTACTCCAAAAGCCAAGTCACACTAACCAGCTCTTCACTGTCATCTTCATCAGCATCATCCAAAATATGCTTCATAGGGGGCTTTGGCTTAACTGCAATGATTAAGCTTTCTGAAAAGAAAATCAATTCACTTCTATCAAAAGTAGCAAAAGTAATAGTTTTATTTTATTTTTATTTTTTTTCCCTTTTGATAATGCTAAAGAAAAATATTTATGCAAGACATAGCTAATGTTGACAAACCATTTCTATTTATATTAAAAATAATAATAAAATTGGTCCAACCAATCAGTGATGCAATGTGATTGGCAGGACAAACCATTTCTCAACCACTCTCTCACAAAATCTAATTCCATCTTTAAACAAAAACACTTTGTGAACAAGCATGGCAAAAAAAAAAAAAAATCTTGCAAAATGCATGCCTTTTAAGGGACCAAATAAGTTACTGTGAGAAGCCAAGATACAGTTGACTGCAATAAAATTTTAGGAGCGTTTTGTTCTTAATCAACAATGCCCTCAAGCCAGACAATCAATCACTGGAAAAGAATATATGCTTTTCAAATGCTCCAATTTCTCATTAACTCATTGTGAATTAGGAATATTCATGACAAGGGACTGCAAACCAGGAAGTGGATAGCCATCACTGTTCTCACCTATTGAAACATGGACGATTAAAGAAAGAATTCCAACAAAGGGTTTCAAGCCTGTTAGGAGACATCTTTGCAAGTGAAGCAAGACAAATGTCACAAAGAAATGCAATCCGATGCACCATACCACATAAATTTGTAAACCACGATAATTACAAATCATAATCTTTAGTTTTCTTATTCAAACAATGTGTTAAAGCTCATTTGGAAAGAAAATCGACATCGCAATTATAGTGTTGAATCTAAATCTGAATGTAACTTAAAACCAAATGACATCATCTCAGGATATCTAGGGTGGGCAAACCACTATCAAACAGAAGTAACCCAAAGTTGTAACGTATACAAAGTGGTATAATTCCCTTGAATCTATGTGTGGACAATGATGAACATAGTTTTCACAATCTTATGCACAAGTATAGGAATGTAGCCCATCATGGCTAAAAGAACAGAGATAAAACTCAAACCTCCGTCATGAAATTGGACCGTTAAGGCATCACCATTTTGTTGGTCAAGCAGCACATTCCCTCGAAAAATGAGCCTCGTATCTTCAATAGGGAAGTGACTAGTCCCAGCAACCAATTTTCTCAAGTCATGAACCTATTTTTCAAAGAAAAAAACTATTACGTTAAAAAGATATCCTTTTATAACTCAACTTTACAAGTAAAACTACTTTTAAAATGAAAAATTTAAATGAAATATTTTCAACACATGATAATGCATATCTTAACGAGTTAAAGATGGATAAAATGGTTTATTCATTTGCGAGGAAAACCTTCAAACAAAGAAGAAGAGAAATAAAATGAGATATGGCATCCACCAATTCAAAAAGATAGTTCTATCTTTTGATGTCAAAAAGAAACACCACCACCGGTGCCACCTTAAGCATTGCTCGACTTGTGTCAATCTTAAGGCCCCAACAAGGCCCGCATTTTTAATATTCTATATGTCTTCGCATTGATTTTTCCGCGTTGCTAATGGATATAAACTAAATTTAGAGAAAGGCATCACCCACTCATTTGTAATGGTTAGAAATCAAATTGTAACCCGATTTAGTTAAATAATAACATGGGCTCCTCTTATCAACAGGGCAACTCAGCTGAAACATAATTGAATGGAACAAGAAATCACCCAAAAGTAAGAAGAAGAGATAATCCAGAAAAGGAAACGATGAAAGGACAAGTACATAAGTCAACATCAAAAATCTAAAAAAGAAAGAAGAAAGAAGTAAAAAGAAGTAAAAGCGTGCTCAGAATCAAAGAGTACTTTTCCTATTACAATTATATAAGAAAACCATCATCTTGTAAACGTCGAACATGATGTGAGAAGTAATATGCCAAAAATATTTCTAAAAAATGAATGAATAAACTAAGAGCTTGCTTGATGCTCTTTATTTTACCAATTTATAATTTTACCTACCACTGATTTCACATTTGATTTGATAACTATTCAATTACAATCACATATTTTAAGCATTTTTACATTCCCAATACACATTCTACCTCTATCCTCATTATAAATTCTCCACATTTTGACAAATAAAGAGCATCAAACAAGCTCTAAGAAATAATTGTCGATATAAAAATCTGATAGATATAAAAATCTGATAGATGGCAGTTTGTAGCTCTACACGTGTGGGTATCCAAAAATCATTATGTGTGTAATACTGTAATTATTTGAGGAGACAAACTAGCAGTTAAGAGTAGGAAATGTAGGAAGTAACTTTCTCAGGGTTGAAAAGGACACTTTCACTTGTCTTTAAACCCCAAGCTCCAGATTATAAATTAGAAACAACAAATTGGCGATCTCTCTTAAAATATTACAACTTTGTAGAATACTTGAAGTATAGATGACTTATGAATGCTGCCAAAGTTTGTAATCACTAAATAGGATTAAAGAATCAGAGTATTGCAAGGAAGGAAACGAAATTCAGAGGTTTTTTTATTCTTTATCTTCCATCTATACCACCTTGTACAACTTTGCTCCATTGGATATGGCCCCATACTACTCTGTTTGCCTTTATATCAATTCATTTAACTACATATATGGCCTCATGTCACTTCATTTGACATTGTTCGGCTCTATTCCTTTTTAGTTGGCTCCATTCCACTCCATTTAGCTCCATGTCACTTTAGTTCACTTTATATAAACTCATACCACTTTGTTCCACCTCATAATACTTGATATCACTTGATACCCACTTATTTCACTTACACTATCAGTATGATTAATAAAACCCATGTCAGCATTCTCATTCTTTCTCATTCTATTTCAAATTTGAATTTGGTCACATAAACCACATCCACATATTTTGTGGGGACCTACATGTACTGCACAAATCTCTACTATTCAGCTCCACCCATTCTTTCTCTTGTTTCAACCCAAAAGAGAGAGAGAGAGAGAGAGAGTTATACCGGCCTTTTAAGATAATATTCTAAGCCTATGAACAAACTTTTGATTATGACCCACAAAAGGCATGGAGATGACGTAACAAGAACTGACATGTGAGGTAAATCATGACCCACAAAAGTCTGCGGAAGATGGGAAACCATGGTTTATGAACGGCTCATTTACTGCCGAAGGAGAGTATTAATGAAAAAATCGAAGTTGCGGACTATATTGATGTATATTTTAGTACAATTTAAACACAAACAAGCCTCCACTCACTAAATTCACTCCCATTTCTTCTCCATTGTTTTAGGAAATGGATCGAAAATATTTCCTAAAAACAATTGGTGAGTGTACCATCTGTCTAGATCGCTATAAAAGATGTTGGGTGACAATATATCAATTATGTCAATTGGATGCTTTGGGGAAATTAGATAGGAGTTGTCTATGTTCTGAGAAGAAGCCTATGACTTATATAGTATGACCTTAAAAGGAATATATGTGGAGTATGGCTACAATAATGATCTACAATAAGATGTATGACTAATTCCTATGGTACCTGTATCTAACCAATGACCATATGTGGGACTCCTTTTGACTAGTGACGAGGAAATCCTTTTGACTAGTGATATGTAACTGTTTTGGACTAGTTATATCAGTTGAAGGAAATATTAACCTTTTAAAAACTTTTGTAGAAGTCCCTTACAATTGTAACTCTTTTGACATATATTAATGTGTGGGTATTGTTAAATAGATGTGTTGACTATTGTCTCTTGATTAAAATGACACACTCATTATTGATGACAAATGGTTATACGCGTTAACTACTAAAATAATAATCAAAAGAAATAAATAAAGAAGAAAAAGCAGAAGAGCAATTATGTGGGAAGGACAGCACATGACATTTAAATAAAATTCCGTTTTTGCCTTTGGTAAGTCCATCCAGTGTGCAATACATATCACATGCTTGCTCCTTGAATCCTTTTCTAGTCCCATTTCACAGGGAACCACTAGAGGCTATTCCTTCCTATTGCTTAAAATTTTTCCAACCATGGAAATCCAAAGACAATTGGACAAAGGGTCTCATTAGAGGAACTAAAGTTCTTAAATCCCGATTAAATCCTTTCCTTGTTATTAATGACAATCATATTAACAATGTTGGAATCTGTTCACTCCTAAAATTTTGCTAAAAAGTAGGTCAACGAATCAAACTTCTGTTCACTCCTAAAATTTTGCTAAAAGGTTGGTCAACAAATCAAACTTCATTTCTATACACATATTATACAACAAATTATTTTTCACATTTCCCCATAATCTTTTCTTACTTCTCCACCACACAATCAAATTTCAAAAGATCACTTCTTAAGAAAGTATAGCAAATATGTCCTTAAATTCATATGATTCCTATCCTCTTGTTCTTCTTGAAAAGCATAAATAAACATCCCCAGTTTCTTTTGGCAAAGTGCTGAGATCGGAAGAGCTTGATTATCCTTTTTTTCCAGAATTTTTTGAAGTCTCACATTGGACTCCTCATTGAAAATTGATGGACTGTCATATTTATTAGCATTCAGATCCAATCATCACATATTCCAGGCACAAAATTAAGTTCAAATATACCATAGACTTCTCATACCATAAAATGGGAAATGGGGGAAATTTGCAACCTAAACCATAGACTTCTCATACCATAAAATGGGAAATGGGGGAAATTTGCAACCTAAACCTTGCTTGAAACCGTGGTAATAGTAACTAATAAAATATAAATGATATTCCAAGACTAGTGCATGACAAACATAAAAAAATATTAAGAGAGAGAGAGAGAGAGAGAGAGAGAGAGAAATTGAGATGCGGTACTTTGATGGGAGAGGGAACCGTCAGGCGAGAAGGAGGAGAAGGACCGATGGTTCTCAGAGTGATTTCAACAGTCTCTCCCTGTTTTTCTGTTCCATATCCGTGATCCGGCTTCATCATCGCCATTGTTGGGCATTACAGACAACGCCGATCGGAACAGAGGGATGTCACGTTAGGGAAGATTTGCGGCAAAACCTTTGGAGCGACGTTTGCGGGGTAGTTCAACCGATTAACGACGAAATTCCCTAACGCAGGAAATTGACTGCTCCAACCTGATGTTTTTGGCAACTCATTTAAGGGCAATTTGCAACTCTATACCACATTGACCATGAAATTAGAAATGTGCCAGTATTTGGTAGAATTTAGAAAAAATTATCAGAACTTGGATAAAAATACGTCATCTCTAAAGTATTGGTGTCAACAATCAACTTTTTCCCCTAAATTGTGGATACTAGTACAAGTCGGTAGCTTTCATTCCCAGTTCCACACCTCCTCCTCATCGGGGGTGGCACAGAGAGTGATCCGTTCTAAATCTGATTGATACTTGATTTGTTTAAGAAAAAATTTTTCTACATGTGGATTCGTAGAGTAGATTGTGGTAGAATTTACTATCTGTCAAAAGATCCAAGATCAGATCCGATCCGATCCTACACGTTAAAAAAAAATATATTTATATTGACACTCTTGAGTCTTGACCTGAAAAATGAAGATTTGAGAAAGAAAATTTTCTTTTTTTGTCTTTAATTATTTTGTGCATATTTTCTTATTTAACTATTTGATTTGATGGGTTTGTAATGTCTCTAATGATTTACTTTTAATTGACAATCATGTCACAAACTTCTTGTTGTTAATGAATAATAGATGATGACTTGATGAGTTTATATTAGATTTTGTCATTTTGACTGTTAGGTAAAAAAAAATTGCATCGATCGGTTAGTAGATCATAATCTTGATCCACTTCGATATGTGATTTGTTCCAATCTACTTCGATCCGTAAGTCATAAACCACTTTGATCCGTAAGTTGTAGATTATAAAACAAGTCATTATTTTTGTAAATCTTTTGTGGAGCAAATGAATTGGTGCCGATCCATTGCCATCTCCTCAATAACGTCACTTTGCTTTCTTCGTCCTTCGTCCTTTTAAACTTTTCCTTTCTTGCCCTTTTAGCTCCACCTTATCAACAAAATTACAGTTGTACCGTTAGGTGTTTCCTTTTCAGTCTCACAATGTATCACTTTATTTGGTAACCAATTTATGTAGTTAAATGTAGTATTGTCATGTGTTTAAATTTTAAAATTTAAATTGATTGATAAATAAAAGTGACTTTTAAATAGTAGCCAACCATAGTGTGTATATATATACACACACAAATACTAGTAAACGCACGTGTGTTGCACGTGTGTAGTTTTATTTTTAAATTAAATCTGCGTGGATTTATTGGTTATGCTCGGTTTCTGTTATCTAATTTTTTAAATAAAAACTTCAATGTATATAAATATCAAGGAAAATGCTTCTTTCTATAAAAATCAAGGAAAATGCTTCTTTCATTTGCTTGTTTACTTGTTGAGTGACTTCATGTGTACAAACGTTACTTTTTTCCTTAAAAATGTCCAACCTTGTTTTGAAATTGTAATTGCAAAAAAAATTAATAGCAATTCTACGAGAATATGAAAATGAGGCATTATTATGTGATATTCTCATGTGGCACACATTTATTGAGTGATGATTACATGACTACTCTTTTATCATCCGATACAAGTGTGCCACGTAAAAATGTCACCTAATAATGTCCTCTTTTCATATCCTCTTAGAATTTTTAAAAAATAAATATATACGCGCTAAGTCATCCAACAAGTAGACAAGAAAAAATGGCACATCTCAAAAATCAATGCTTACAATATATTAGAGATAAATGAAGGAACAATCTTAAATGAAGTTACAATCAAACATCAGATAAATAACGAAAACCTTTATTTAGTATAGTTCTCCAACAGAATTCCTAAATTAGAATTCGTTATCAAAATCTCAAATGCTAAACTGAACAACCATTAACAAAGAATTTTGTATATATATTGGAAAGCATAAATAAATCACTTCATGATACCTTTTTTATTTTTTTCCCTGACCGTGGCAAATGTGAACTTGCTATCACATTCCACATGAGAGAATTTTGAGAGGCCCTTTATCTTATATTTATTGCTTTTTTCTTTGATTATAAAAAAAGTGTGAACTCCAAACCCAATGGCCCCCACTTACTTCACCCCTAGAGCTCTAGTGGAACTTGCTATCACATTCCACGTGAAAGAAATACGAGAGGCCCACTATCTTATCTTTATTGCTTTTTCTTTTGATTATAAAAAAAAGTTTGAACTCCAGATGCCCCCACTTTCTCCACCCATAGAGTTTTGGTGGAAGATGTAAATCGCAGAATATGTCTCAGTAGAGCAAGGAACCGGTGTTATTTATTCACTGGTACTTAGAGGAAATTATTTTCCATGCTTTTGGCAGGATTCAAACCTCATATACTACGGCTTCCACCAAAACAGAGAACAACATCGCATCTGTTCTTTCCACCAACTGAGCTATGCTCTAGGGGCATTCCAAGTATGTATTGGAGTTGGACTAATTGTTTACCTATGTCCATCGCCTCTTGTATGCAAGAGGGGACTGGGTAAAATGTTTCTAAGCAGTGAAATACAATTTCCCTTTAAAAAACTGAAGACTTAATACAATTCCCCTTTAAAAAAACTGAAGACTTAATATTTATGTCATAAGCACTAAGATGAAAGTACTTTTTGGATGGTTAGACTAAATAAAATACTCCAACTTTGAACAATTGCTTGTATCGTCAACAAACTAAACAATTATGCTTGAAAGAGCTCCTAAAAATACAAAAGTTAAACCAACACAACACAATTTTGTGAATAGCATCTGTGAGCTACAATCAATATGGCAATGAGAAAGGAAATAACATAAAATTATAAACCTCAACATATATTTTTTTTTTATTTTTAAAGAAGAAAAATATATTTTTCCCATTAAAATCTCTGTGCAAAATTTGGTTTAAAAAAAAAAAAGAGTGGAAACTAAACCACCTAAAATCAATAAACAAAATCCAAGTAAAACGCTAAGGTTATTGAACCATCAAATTGCATGAAAGTTAAGCACTACCTAGCAAAAAAGACTGAAAAATAAGTACTAAAAATAGAAACACATAAATATACAAAAATTAAAGAACGATAAGAAACTGAAAATTAACAAACCCCTAAAGAAATTAGACCAGATTTTTGTATGCATTTTGCAAATGCACTATGCTAAATGGAACATCACCACATTAGTGCCGTTCTCTGACAAAAACTGGTGCATATAAGAACTCCAGGTTCATCATAGATGGTATCAATTTGAACAAGATTAGGTGGAAGAGTATCATCAAAATAGTAAATAATAGATGTAAGCAAACGGAATTCCTGAAGCAATTGCCCACAAAAAAAAAAAAAAAAAAAAATCGCCGGGCTTGGTTGAGACCTATTATCCCGAGAAAAAGAAGATATATCTTCACTTGTGCTTTGGTGAAATCATAGCGCAAAGAGAGAACAAATTTTCATTTCTTTTTTATAAGCATATAAAATCTGCTCTTGCTTTGGAATAAATTCTTACTTCTCTAAATAAAGTGAAGAAATTAAAATTCCAAACAATTTACAATATGAGAAAAAAAATTCTGGGGCTCTGCCCAGAATCCCAATAAGGGCGTTCCACCCTCTTGCGACACTTAATTTCCACTTTAATTTCAGCTTGGTCTCACAAAATTTTCTGAATCCGTCCCTGATTTAGTGTTTTTACACTCAATTTAATTTAGATCGGAAGAGTTCCTTCCAAATGCAGTATTCTATCAAATTCTAAAGTCTTGATATGGTTCCGACCACAATAATGAACTTCAAAATTCATACTTCCTCCGCTCCAAAAAGATATTTCTCCTTATTTATTTATCTGTTCCAAATTATATTCCTCTTTCTTACGTAATTTTTTAGTTTTCTAATATATCCTCATTTATTATGCACAATAATCAACAACAAAAAACAAATAAAGTGAAATATTAAATAAAATCAAAGGGTATATTAAGAAATATATTGTCAAATTGTTATTTCTAATAATATTAAATGACGTTTTCTTAATCTATATGAGAAATATATGGGAAATATCTTGAGAAATACATGAGAAATATCTTTTTAGGATGGAAGGAGTATTTCCCCTGGGATGAGTAAGAATTAAGATTAAGCTCACAATAACTAATTATTGGTTTTTAAACTTCCTAGTCTTCTCCAAATTCCATGTGCTTTGTCACATCTCAACACCAGCCGTCCATTATTCGTATCAAACCGTTGAGGGTCGTTTTCTTGAACTTGGTGACCAATTGCCTTCACCCTTGGATGGGGTCCCTTTTGTAGATCAACGGTTAAATTTATAGCCATTAATATATAGTAGTTGCTTCGATACGTTACCCGTGAAGTTGAAGGGGCAGGAGCGTACTACCCAACCTGCCATTGATAAAAGCACAACCATTTGTACATTTTGTTCTATCGGCTTAGGACATACGTTGAATATAAGTTCGAAGGTAAAGAGGCGGTTCAGATCAAGTCTTTCTGAAATTATGGGTTTAGGAGTAGATGATGGGAATGAGCCGAGCTCAACTCCAAAGCTTTATTTGTCTAAACTTCCATGCAAGCCCCCTAGACAACATCAAGAAATGCTAACACCACCACTACAAGCCTCGGTGGCGGTACCATTCCGGTGGGAGGAGGTCCCAGGAAAGCCTAGGGCCACATCGGCTTCAGCCATGATGACCACTACACCACCACCAGCCAAGTACAAGTCCGCAAGGTGCCTAGACCTGCCTCCAAGGTTGTTGAATGAAACTTCTGCTAAGATTACTACTATGCCCTCACCGACGGCGGTGTTGGACGGGCCTTATATGGACCGACCCATGTCTAGCACATGCTCGTTTTCCTTCAGACGAGGGCAGCTATCGGGCATTGAGGAAGGGTTGAAGTCGAAGAGGAGAAACAATGTCAAGGAGAAGGTGAATTTTGGTTCTTGGAGGTGGGGGAGTTTTAAGGAGGATGGAAAGTCAGTGAGGGAGAGTACTGACTTGTCAGCTTCTCTAAGGGATATCCTTAAGAATGACAAGAATGTGAAGATCACAAGAATTACTAAAAGAAACAACAGCTTCTTCAGTAATTTCTCCAGCAAGAAATCTAACTCTTGGGTAAGTATAATCACCAATTTACCAAAGAATCATTTAAGTTTTGGAAACCATAGTGAATTACAAACGACTTTTCATTATAATTTTAGAAGGCAAATTGTATTTTGGTTAATTTTGATTTGTTTGGTGCCTTGTCAAATGTGACAGGCGGGCCTATTTTCGGGCTTCAAACTGCCGGTTCCATGGAGATGCAGACAAGAAACTCAACCTTTGAGAAATGAAAGTAACATCGGAAAATGTTAAAAACTTTTGAAGTGTAATACAAGTGATTTAGAATTTATACTATTTTCGAACGCATGCAGGAGCCATCTGTTACAAAATTGATTTGAGACTTTTTGTTGAAATAACAAATGCCACTTTTTGTTGCATTTAATTTTATTACTACTTGGTATCCAACGTCTATCCGTTTTTGTTACACCAATATACCACTTTTTTAGTTGAAGTTGAATAATGAGCATAAACTTAGGATGGATTAATGGAAGGAAATAATTTATGTGAATTCCTAATTATGCGTCTTAATATTTAAAATTACAATTTACTAGTATATATTAGTGAACTCTTAAAGCAAAGCATGATAATGGGCTCGTTAATAGTGTTTTAAAAAGTTCTTTTAGATGGTACTTATATTTAAAACTTCCGCACTTTATTTCGTCTTACACTTTATCAAGCATTCATCGTTATTTTATCTTCACGTATTGATACGCTTAATCATATATAGACTAAAAGTTTGATTTCAAAATTTTTTTTGGTCCTTTTGAATAATGTTATTTATGTATAGTGGAGATAAATTTCTATTCTAGTTGGTATTTTCTCATTAGATAATTAACAGATGAGCGTCTTCATATATTTATGATTATCTACCCATCATCAAAATTTTTCACTTTACGTAATTTGTATAAATATACACTATATATATTTTATATGTATTACGTGTATTTTAAATATACATAGCGTCTATCTCTATATGCTATGCAGACTGAGGTTTTGTGACAATTTTCGAGAGGCTTTGAAGGGGCTTTTAAAAATAATTGCCCACGACAAAACAAGGCCAATAATTCAAACCTTTTAGTGGGGCCTTTCCGCCATTAACGGCACTGATTAAATTAATAAATCATACTACATCTGCCCAAGCCAACTTTGATCGCGTTTATTGGCTCAAAATTATAGTAAATTGTGGGCCACACATATTATTATATGATTACTAAAATCCTACATGTGTGTCGTACGAAATCGAAAAGTAATAATAAGCGTAGTAAGTCTAGGGAAATATATTTATTTGATATGAGAAAGTGACATGTTTAGTTATCAACTATATATTAAATGATTATGAGCTTTTAAATTCACCATTTATATATAAAAAATCAATTTATGTTTGTGAATTAACATATATTATGATTATGATGATGATGGTGCACAAACGTAGGTAGATATAGAAATCTGAAGTGGAGCCTTAACACGTTATTATGTTGACGGGTATGATGAGAGTAACTAGGAATAATTTTGCATTGTTAAAAATAATTTTGGTAACGTAAAAGTTGTTTCTAATTCTATTTGAATAATTCTTCCAAATCTCTCTCTAAGCTCAAACTTTCTTGAATTTTCCTACAACATTAAAATAGAAAAAAAAATCAGAAAATGACACAAGCAACTAAAATAATCAGTTATACACATGCATCTCCACATGTCGTTCTTCTTAAATGAATAATAACGTGATTCAACCAACTTTTACAAAAATAGAATTCCTCAGTAGAAAGGAATTCTATTTACCTTTGCAAGTTACAATCTGGGCTCGACTCTTTCAAAATTGTTTTGCCACTAAAATAGAAGTATACTATTTTAATTTCTTTTTCTTACCCAACAATGTATGATAATAATAACCTAATAATAATAATAATAAATAAATAAATAGTATCAAAACTTGGACTAGAGACAACAAATTTTCACGGGGTGAGTGGCGACCCACTAAAGGCAATGATTAGAAAAGATGAAATTGAACTGCGAGTTTCGGCAGCATCAGTGCATGACCCAGTTTTTGCTGCAAAAAAAAGTGTGGGTTCGCACACAAAATGCTTCATTTTCTTTGCCTTCAGAGAGACGTGCTTTCCTTTTAATGCTTTTGCCCCTTTCTGCTTCTTCCTCTTCTTATTAGCCTCATATATTCCACGAAATAATCCATCACCTTTGTCGTTTTTCCCTTGTTTAGTCAAAATTTTGTTACTAAGCGAAACCAATTGGTCACCGGCAGGAAATGGTTCTTCCTTTGCCTTTCTTCACAGGCCATATAGCCCCTCTGTGATAAAAGCCGAAGAGAAATTTGCTTGTAGGGTGTCTACCCAAGTTTATAGAGGATAGAAATTGATACAGTACACTTGTTTTCTATTCTTTTGCTCAGAATCTGAAAGAAACAGAAGAATTTCGGAGAGCAGGCAAGTGCCAGATTATTTGCTATTTCTTTCCCTTTTTTCCCGTTTTCCTCGGGGTCCGCGTGCTGGCAGGGCTGGGAAGGGTGTTGCTTGTTTAAATTCTTGGAGGTGAAATATGGGATTTCTGTTAATAGATTGAGATAAACAAATTTCCGTTTCTCCTAAATCTTAGTGATATATTTGATGTTTATCTAGGTTTGGGAATAAGAAAAAATTCAACCTTTTGTATCTTTTAAGGAATTGAATGCTATCTTGAGAGATTCCTCTAGGAATATACTTATATGATGAACAATGGCGGTGTATTGGTCAAGTTTTCTGTTAAGATTGGCTTTTTGTCTCTCTGGAATCTTTGATTTCTTTAGTTTATAATTCTGTACTCTCAAAAGCAACACCCTGTCTAATTCTCTTTTGAATGTCACTGTCTCTATAAAAAACACAATCAGATTTGTATTTGAACTTTTTCATGCTTAGGATGTGATTCTGTCTGTCTATTCAATTCTTTATGTGGAACAAGAAGATATAGGAATTTGTTATGTGAATTTTATCTTTTCCTTTTTATATATTCAGTTCCCGGGTGTAGGGGTGGGGATAGAGTTGCTTGCTGCCAAAGTCTCTCGCAAGAAACAAACAACTCAGCAATGGCTAGTTATTCAGCATATGCCGATCTCCTGCACTGACATTGTGTGAATATTTAACTGCTATTGCTTTCTGTTGGCCCTCAAGAATGTAAAGATGAAGACCAGAAACATAATTTCTTGATATTTAATGTTGGTGGAAATGGTTGTTTCAGGACAATGATTTTCTAGCTGCTAGTTGGTTACTCCTTCACTCATTGTTGAATAGAAACACTGGATTCGAACGGGTAGTAATTTTGGACGAATGACTTCAACTGCTTCAGTGCCCTTTCCTCGGGATCCGGCCAATTACGATGAGGTTGCTATGGAGCAGAGCATGCTCTTTTCTGATAATCTCAAGGTACTTTGTTTCGGTTACTCAGTAAGATTTTCCAATTTTAAATTTATTGTTTGGTGGTTCTTCTTCTACCATAGTATATATTTTGGAACTTAATTGAGATTTACCTTTTTTGGTCATAGTATCATGACATTATATGGGGGAAAAAAATTTCTTCTGATTGAGTTAATACTGAATACTGTGTTACTGTATTCTACATTGCATTGTTTCCTAACCCATTTTTGCTGGAAGGAAAGAAATACAAAATGGATGGGAAAAGAAGACATTGCCATTTGCCAGAAAAGGGGGAGAAAAGGATGATGGGTAAATGATAGTGATAACTGGTCATTCTCAGGCTGTGGAGATGAGATTGCCAATATCTACACAATCCTGATTTTGCAGCTTCATCCAACAAGTTCATTTTTGTAGACAGTTGGATATGATATTTTATCTTATTTTATCATTTATTTCTTTAGGATTTGAAGAATCTCAGGAAACAGTTGTATGCAGCTGCAGAATATTTTGAGGTGTCCTATACCAAAGATGACGAAAAACAGATGTGAGTTGCATCGTTGAATATGTCCATTTTTACATGAAAAACACTCTGGTTTCATAATTTTTGAACATCTGCTGTCTGAATTCCCAAATGAGCAGCATCGTGAATTCATTAAAAGATTATGCCATTAATGCTCTTGTCAACACTGTGGACCATTTGGGCTCTGTCACCTACAAGGTCAATGACCTATTGGATGAGAAGGTTGATGAAGTTTCTGGAACTGAGATCCGGGTTTCTTGCATTGAGCAGGTAATTTGGGAAGAGAGCACATATAGTATACTGGACTTCTTCTAAGATAAAATATAAACTTTTTCGAGTTCCATGATGTGGATGGGTTGAGTATACTAGATGGGCAAGAAAAGGGAAACCAATTAACAGAAGCTGACAAGCTTAATTGGAGCTATATGGTTTTGTTGGAATTTATGCGAGTTTTATGAATCACATTTTGGCATGACTGTTTGGAGTTGGACGGACTTGTCTGTGGAATGTGTAGGAGTGATTATCTACAGATCTACATTTATGAGTGGTCGTCTTCTTAGGTCTCAATAGAGTATATGGAGGAAAATTTTAGTTTACACTGATTTTTATTGCTTCTATGTGGTTTTGTAGAGACTACGGACATGCCAGGAGTACATTGACTGCGAAGGCATTTCTCAGCAGTCACTGGTGATAAACACTCCCAAGTACCATAAGCGATATATCTTGCCAGGCAAGTTTATTCAACTATGGCATTTCAATATGGATATGCTTGTTAAATTTAAGTTACTCAATTTTTTTTTTTTTTTTTTGGGTTCAGCTGAGAAGACGATGCACGGAGCTGTTCCTACCAAGTCAAAGTGCCAAGGATGCTGCCTGGACGATGAAAAGGACTGGCTTCAGTTTAGGAATGGTATGGTGTTGATTTTTGAGCATGTCTGGCTTGTTTCATTAGATGCTAGAAATAAGTTAGTTATATAACAGTAAGGTAAAGAGCTACTTTAATTTAATTATTATAAATAACATTCTTTTAACACTTATTATAGTTAAGAACGTCTTAAAAACAAATTTTTTCTTAAAATTAACATCTAAATTTTCTTAAGCTTGGCCACGTTGGTATTGGATTTGTATACTAACCGTATGGTTATGGTCCTATTTTTGCAGCTATCCGTGCTACCGTTCGAGAAACTCCATCTCTAGTCAGGTAAGTTCCAATAAAGCATATTGAAAATCACCAATTTTTACTTCTTGAAATTGTTAGGACGGAAACATGTTAACCTGTTCTGTTTGCAGTAAATTGCATGCTCCGCCACCTCCTCCAAAGCTTGATCAGCAACCCGGAAATTTATCGTTTTGCAGAAGCATGACAAAGAAAGACTTAGGTATTTAGTTGATTCATCATCTAAAAAATAAGTACTCATTTTCCTACTATCTCAGGATAATCTGCTCATTTTGCTATGGTACTTTGTGGTGGTGTTAATGAATCAGAGAAACGCCCAGCATCACCACACCGGTTTTCTCTCTTGCGTTCAGGATCCTTTTCTAGTAAGCCGACAACCCCAAAAGGTTCACTCTCAAACACCCCAAATCGTAGTCGACCAACTACCCCTAACCCTTCTCTTGGAAGACCACAGGTGATTAGTTGATAATTTCTTTTCTTCGTTCTCTTTTTTGGAAGACTACCGTCTTTTCTAACTGAAATATTGTTTTGTTTTAGCAGTATGTTTCAGCACCTCGAAAATCAGCTTCAATGCATGTCCGAGTTGAAAAAGGAACCCCAAAAGACATTGAAAACTACCCAAGTAAAAGTAAACGTCTACTCAAGGCTTTGCTCAGTCGACGCAAATCGAAGAAGGATGATATGTTATATATGTACTTGGATGAATACTAGCAACAGATATCAGGAAGCACGAAACCATTGTTTAGCTAAGGCAGGAACATGAAATCTTGACAAATTTTGCCAATTTTCTGGCACCCGTTATAGCGTCATTCCATTTTGTTTACTTCTGTAGGCTTTATATATATATATATATATATATATTTCATTCTACGTTCACCCGAAACACGGGGACAAATGAGGTGGCAGGAAGTGTAATTGTAATTTATTATGAAAAATAGTGATAACTTTCAATGCAGGCACCTCATATTTTTGCTTGCAAATTGATTATTGCTCCCGTTCTGTTCTAGTTACAATGGAATAGTTTGTGTCATGATAATTGACACTCAGTCGTATGGGGAATGCAGAATTCGACACATTATTAAGAGTACTGAGAAAGTTCTAACTTTTCCCATGATTTCTGCTAAGAAAGATCATCTTTACTGGCATTGCATTTGTACGTGATAAATTGTGAAAGCTGGAAGTTAAATTGGCAATTTATGTAGAATACGGATCAAAGTCGCATGACAATATAGGAATCATCATAACTTTAATCAATGATACAACTCTTCACGGCAACATTAATTTGATGTCACAATTCTATCCCGGGGCCAAATTCTTCCATCGTCTTGGTAGCAAGTGTAAGGACATCGACAAAAGCACTATACGATGCACGAAGGAATCTCGCTTCAACAGCTTTGAAATGCCTGTACATAAAAGAGGACGAGTGAAGCAGTAGCTACAGTTTTAAAATTCTCAAACAGATGAAAGTTTCCATTTTAAACACTGAATCGAAATTGTTCAAAACTAGAAATGCACCATGAAGATCTTACTTATTTTGCTGGACTACTACAAGGTCTAAAAGTACTCACACTGAGAGCTTCCCATTGGAGACTGACATCTCCCTTTTCACCTTGTCTGGCTGCAACTGTTGTGCAAAACAATCCAAGTATAACATCAGTCAAAAATGAACCGGAGACAAAATCTAAATCGTAGATAGCATATAATAGTTACCTCCTTATCAACAACTAGTGCTGAATAAACCATATTAGCTTTTTCATCAGACTCATAATCCACTTCCAAGTCGCTGCAGACAATGTTTAAGTTAACAATCATATGGGGAAAAAAGGGAAAAGTGCATTCTTTGGTCTGCAATACTCAATGACACATCAAACAAGATTTTAACTAGAAGTCTTCCTTCTAATAATTTCTAGCTCACCCGAATAAACACACCATATACCTATCAGCTAACTAAACTTCATTTTTCATAATCCACATATGCCATTGGATTTTCAAAAGCGCGTTGCCACATCTCAACTTACATGTACACGTCATGTAATCATTTCTCTAACATATAATCCGTTCGATTTCCAAACAACAGCGTATCAATTCATGCACTGTTTAATCCTATATCTGATTAGAAACTGCCCATCATATTCTGGCCGCTTGAAATTAGGCCATTATTTTTAGATTAGGAAGGAGAAGAATTCCCAAATTATGGTATATTTACACCTTAGAATTAAGATAGATGAAAAGCATACAATAGTTAATAGAATAATTGTATTTGGAGTAAAGGTTGAAAATTTATCTCAAATATCAAAGAGCAGTGTTGTTCTTCATACATTTCTGTTTATCCAACATTCAAAAGAAGGACAAGGTAAAAATATCCATTTCAAGCAAGGATGGCTGTGAGTTTGCTGCCAATTCTGATGCAGGTAAAAGCAACACCAAGCATCTATATCGGCAGATATGTTTTAGTTTCAACAAGAACTGCAAGTCCAGTTATCTAAACATGAATTAGCATTAAAATCTAAAGCTTGCAAGACTAAAAAATCTTCCCATTTTCCGAAACATTAAGATATAAATGTTGTTCTCGAGCTCTGGCTGCCAAAGTGAAAATCATCAAAACAATTCCTAAATATAATAGCAATACTTTTGATAGCCTTTTAACATAAATTTACTAGTATTGTTCAAATTACTAAAAGCACAAAAGATCATGCTTGACTACAGTCATCATTTTCAAATAAACAAAACTCTCATGAATGAACACGTCAAATTTTACAATAAAACACGAAACCACAAATGCCAGTCAAGCCAATTACCATACAAAAACGTTGAAAAGGAAAAAAGAAACAAAATAATAATAATAGTTATTATTTTTTTTTTTTAAACAGCAAACTAAGGCTCTGTTTTCTCCTCTGAATCTTGATTGCATAGCAAAAACACAAATTCAATCCATCTTGACAAACCACAAGATATACGCACACTACAGGCACATATATACAAGAGAAGAGAAACGGACCAGCTGAATTCCCATTTGGTTGGGGTGTCCATATCCGAACTTCAGAAGCAACAGTTGAGAAGTGTACAATTAGGGTTTCCCGCCGCAAATATACGTTAATTTTTCTCGCAATTTACAGTTAGCGTCCCAACCTTTCAACTTTATTGATATTACATCTCTAATATTTAGTTTTCATTCTAGAGGTCCTTAATCTTTCAAAATCATACAACTAAAGTCTCTCAAACGGAAACTGTCTATTTTAATGTTAATTTTGGGATATGTTCGTAAAATAAAAAAATAATCATTTTAATATTTAAAAAAATAAAAAAAGAAAATCTTTAAAAAAAATAAAAAAGGGGGAGTCCCCATTGCTGCCAGAAAATGACAGCGCCTTTAGCTGTCATTGAAGTCCAATGGTTGCCGAAAATAGCAGCACTCTTGACTGCCAGAAATGACAGCCAAAGTGGGGGAGTCTCTCTCTTTCTTTGGCAGGAAATGGCTGCTATTTCCAACTAAAGAAAGGGAGAGTTCCCCCTCTGCTGCCGGAAATGGCACCAATGACTTCCGGAAATAGCAGCCAAAGGCGCTGCCATTTCCGGCAGCAGAGAGGGGACTCCCCCCTTCTTTTTTATTTTTTTTTGAAGAGTTTCTTTTTTTTAATTTTTTAAACATTAAACTAATTATTTTTTTTGTATTTTATTGAAAAACCCCTAAAATTAACGGTAGAATAGACGGTTTCCGTCTGAGGGACCTTAAGTGTAATGATTTTAAAAGGTTGAAGACATTTAGAATGAAAATTAAAGATTATAGACGTAATCTCAATAAAGTTGAAAGGTTGAGAACGTTAGCTGTAAATTACCATAATTTTTAAACATTATAGCACGCAGGAAACTTTGACCAAAGTCGCACTTCCTGGCTGGCACACATTTTTTCTTTTCTATTTTTTAAACAAAGTTTTTAGCAACTATTAGATTATTTAATTAGATTATAATTTACTATGTGATATCATTCACTAGTTGCTTTTTGTAACAAGTAAATAATTGCGGCTTGACTTTTACTTTTTGACTTTTTGAAAAAAGTAAAACCAATGAAATAATACCGTGTGACAGATTATGATGTCTAGCCAAACACTTTGAAAATTATTATTTTGAAGCAACATATTTTAATTTTGTATTTCTCTTAATATTATTGACAATATTCAAATGGTGGTATAAACAAATATCAACCGTGGACACCTCTCCAGGAGAGTGATTCTGATTATACAAGTAGGATCTACTCATTCTTAAGCGTACAAGCGCATGAAAATAAAAAAGGAAAACTACTTATAAATAAATTGTGCACGCAAATCTATTACGCAATCCTGCACAACTATTGGATTGTCATTTGATTTTAAGTGATGCGACATGTGAAAAATAGTATCCAACCACATGTACCTCAGTAGGTGTAAAGAGGAATGTGTGAAAAGATTTTTGTACATACAACAGAACTCAAATAAAAATTTTAACTATTTTATTAAGAGTAACGCTATTCATCATCGGTGGTAATTATTAATGTAATTATGTGACATAAAATGATACGTTTAATTCAATAAATCACATGTCTTCACATTTAATTATTATCATTTAATGATAATACACCATCACTTGCGGTAATGATTATCATCACTGGTGACGAGTAATAATTTTCCTTATTAAAGTTTATGAAACTATGACTTCATCAGAAAGTTAATGAAACTATGTAAGTAGCTGACCATCAAAATCTAATCATATTCTAAAATCAAATAATAATAACAATAATAATTCCTTAATCCAACCTAATGAGAACAAGTTACTTCATCTTATATGGCTGCTTTGCCTTGTATGGGTGAAATTGTCGGAGAAAGCATATTAGAATATTCTTGTGGTATCTTACTCCATTGTCTTGGCCCAACAACTGCTATAATAATTTGTATTCATTGATTTGATAAAGAGTAGCATCATTTATTCATGTTGCACAAACTCTTCTTTCTTTTCTTAAACTATTTCAGGTTCTTTCCTTAGGAAATGCCTTTTGGTTTGTTATCAATTCGTCTTTCTTCAACAACATGATGAACCTAGCAAGTCTGTCAACATCCTGAATCATGCTGAGCATAGGTTGAGCAAATGGGTTCCCTCTTGCCTGTCAAATCTTCGGACAACTCTTTTACGTGCATTTCTCACCGTCGTCAATGGATAACTGGTACGTGTTTTTGTGCACCCAATTATATTGTAGATTGTGACTTTGCCGAGATGTTGCTTTTCTTAAAAGTTTGGTCGTCCTAAAAATTAATTAATAATAATTAATAATACAAAAAAAAAAAAAATTATAGATGTTACGTATCAAGCTGTCACATGAAAGATCATCATAAGTTTCTGGAAAAGTACCAAGATGGTTTATAAGTAGCAAGATTGTGGCTTTTAGATAATTGTCAACTTCCTTGGCCTTGCCAAAGATGGACCTTAACTGCTGGTTTTTCCCCTTGTCACCCACCTCTCTCTGCCTCTGCCCAGAATGTTGCATTGCAGAATCTGTACAATTGTTCGATTATGATCCCGGCTTCAAAACCAGCCTTATTCTTTATCAAAGTAGCAGATGTACACTCAGCTAATTACTAGCAGTTCTTGCACCAAGGGAGCCACATCAACCGAGAGCCCGTAAAAGAAAAATAACAATTCCCTGTGAATAGTTAAAAAACGATTCAGTTCCTCTTATAAAAGCAGATAACAGAAGCTTATTTGGGGATCAGCATAGAGAATTACCGCTATAAGAGGCTCAACCATTGTTAACTTATGTAAGAGCAGATCCCACTCGCACAGGTTTAAGTCTCCTCACAGCTCTTCTTGCATACTCAAAGGCCAATGCAAAGATCTCGAAAATGTATAACAGGTAAACATGTAGCTTTTCTACAGTGCCAGCCATGAAAGATAAACTGCTTGTTTTGAGAATTGACATCTGGTTAGCCTTACAAACTGACGACAAAAAAAGACAACCGTTAGAAAATATCCTTTTCATTGTATTTGTTACATCGGCAAGTACGGAAAAAAGCTTGGTTGAGTAGTCACTTTGTACAAATAACACTCACCTTTACTCTTCTTCTGCAAATTTGTCCAGTCATAGAGGCTTATCTTAGTCTTTGATGCCTTGAACAACTCAAGAAGTGCTGCATTCACCTGAGATTTCAACAAAAACAAGGTAAAAACTAATTCCATCTTTCTAAATATATTTACCCATGTCTCTAGGAACGAATCAATTCTTGGGTGTAGCAGATCATAATGAAATTATTACGTGTGGCTTCTAGAAATTATCTGTGAGCATTTACATTTTTCGTGTAGTTGTCATTATTTTCATTTTCTTTGTTTTTCATTGTCTAGTGTTACACTATCCTCCCTCCATGTATTAAATGAAAGACATTGAAGCATCAAACAGGACAGAGATACATCCTTGAGTTTCACATAATAAATTCTCAAAAAATCAAAACCTTATACCCCTTTAGTTTTGTAATCTTGTGTGGACTATCATCTGGAACAAGAACTCTCAAACAAACAATTGAGAATATTTTATCTTCTTACATGTTTGATATAGTGAAATTTATAATAATTAAATAATAGGTATATCTATCATTAACATTTTTGTTCTTGAACGAGTTTGATATGCTAGTTTACAGAACTAATTTAGGTTAGTTTGTAAAATCTCACAGCACTCTCAAAATAAGTACCTTAGCCCTTGTACAATAAAGCTCTATTGAAAAGTGATTTTCTCCTTTTCTTTTGGAAGAATATATGGTTGAGAAATAGAGAAAAGATTATAGATCCACGTCACAAAGTATTTTGCCGGATAATGTATGGTTGAAAATGAATTTTAAGAAAATCAATTTTGAGTAAAGCTTTATCAAAGGGGGATATATCAAAAACTTGCTTATTTACGTACAGTGAACTCTTTAGTTTAGCCAAATAGCTCTTCTGTCAACTTTAAAAATTCAAATAAGTATCATAAGAAAATCTCTGTTTGAGGCACCACCCTTGATTCAGGTACTTGAATTATTTATTAAATGTGCTGATGCCACTGTGTGAAGATTATAAGAAAAAGTTTTTGAATGGTAAGTAAATACCTCTTCAGTTCTCTCATGGCTCACAAGATGCCCGCCGTGAAGTTCAACCATTCTTGCAGAGGGATGCAATTTTTCTGCCAGCTTTTTTGCATGGCATAATTGGGCGATGACATCATATCTACACCATCAGAAATATTTGGTCATAATTTTAGCATGGTTCAGATCTTAAAAGGAGGCGTGTATAGCATTTTTGCACTACAGCTACCTGCCATGAATGACGGATACAGGAAACCCAGATGCACGGATTGACTCAAGATCTGCCCGTGACATTTTATGTGTCCAGCATGCATTGATCTGACCATCAAATCCATGTCTTGACTGCATACCCGTCGATGATATGCCTTTAACATATTGCTGCAACATTTAAACCCGCATGAATATCGAACATTAAGCTTATAGGCACAGCTTCTTATAATAAAAAATATACTGAGATATTCAGGTATCAACATTATATTCGGGAAGCAGTCTTTGCACATTTCTAATAATAGTGGATTGGACACAAGAAGCAGAGATTTTAACCCTTTCCCTTTACTACTGTTCAAAATTGTCTACTCTACCAGAAAGAAAGAGAACAAGACAAGATAGAAGAGTATTTTTAGCTTCCAAATCATTCAGCTGCTAACTAAGTATTCCTAGAACCACCAGCATGCATGCTCTAACTTATTATTCAATCACAGAAGAAAAATGAAAAAAAAAAAAAGATCCCCAGTATTGTTAGGCTTCATGTGTCTAAAGGTATGCTTAAGTTCTTACTTGGTATAATATTGATCTTCTTTTCTCATCTCCAACATACTCTTCAAGATATTCCTGCGAGTAGTGGGTATCTAAATCAACAGCAGCCCTTTGCTCAGGGCTTTTTGCCCTCAAGAAACGAATTGCAATTGACAAAGTCTGACGATCAAGCTGATAAGACGAACCATGCAAATTTATTATTAGGACCAGCTGGAAGAATAATCTCTAAACAGTAAGCTTAATTCCTGTCAGTAGTTCAGTAGTTGCAAATATCCAGTAATAAACTATCACAGAGTCCAAATTCCAGAAAAAACTCATAGTGGATTCTGACATTGCAGAACAATTTGGTTCTGATTTTACCAAGATTGACAATCAAGGTAGAACGGGTTGAAGCAGTTGAAAAGTAATATAAAAATGAACCTTTTCACATATCAAGAACCCAGTGAAAAATATGATTTTATTTATTTATTTTTTATTTTTTTTTTGGGGGGGGGTTAAAGAATTCTTAAAACTAATGTGCATAAAGAAATTCATAACATTCTCAATTTCTAATTTATTAAACTAAAAGATTGTTGAATAGATAAAGTAAGATAAAGATGCACCTAGGAGGCTAATAGATTCCAAAATGCTAGTTGAGCTCCATGAGAGGCTTAGAGCATAAAAAATAAAAAAAAAAATTGGGAATTTTTGCCAAAAAATGGCAAGAAGTTGTTCTTTGAAAATTAACCTGAAAAGCTTGTAAAACTAACTCTTTTAGGACTTTGCCCATCTTTAGACATTGAACTATTTAGGTTTTTGGTATTCAGTTGGGAGACATTTATAATTTGAGGTTTGGTTTTTTTTGGCTTGGGTTGTTTTTTTGGGGGGGGTGGGGGGAGGGTTGGTTTGGTTGGCTTTGAAATATATTTAGCAGCAAGGAAGCTTTTAATCTAGGCACAAGGCAATCCCTTTGTACCTAGACAAATGAGCATAATGGGGGCCCTGTGGCAAAATGCCCATGCAAATTAGGACCTCAAATAGTGGAGGGCCAATCCTAATGAGGATATGCACCCTTGTTTGTCCTAAGGAGCCTTTTCTAATGCTCGAGAGGGCTCCATATGTCAATGTCAGTGTGAATTAAACAAAAGGTTTTGATGTGAGCTATGATTATGTTTAGCTAATTAAATTAACAAGTCATTAATTGGAATACTTTTGGATTTTAATTCTTGCATTCACATAACAAAGGAAACAAGATTCTCAAATAACCGACGTTTTGGTGACTTAGCTATTTTACATAATTGAAGAACCCTCAACATGTGTGAAATTGCTGAGTCTCAAAATAATGAAGTCAATCAATTTCCCTAACACCGTCAGTGATCATTCCGATGTGAGATCATACAATTCAAAATTATGAGAATAAAACGTGGGTACACAGTTCAAAATTTGATTTACTAATTGTTAAAAGATTGAAAGACACTAGTATATTGAAAACATTAATGGTGCATGTCGTTTCTATGGCTGAAAAAGAATCATGAGCAGCCTCTGTTAGTTGCTTGCAACAACATTTAGGGGAGAATAAGTTTGAGAAACCAGTCAATGTTGTTAGAGCTCCTAAATCGAATATCCACTGGAGTTTAATTGCAATAGGACACAATGAGTGATAAGATAATTCCAGTTTCACGCTAACGAGATGGGAAAATAGTAGAGCAGGGATTTTGGTTAAGTAACCTGTATAGAAGCTCGAATTGCTCCTCATTGAGCAGGCAAGTTTCACTTCCTGATCCGATGCTAGGTGATTGTGACTTGCTTTCTATTGCAGCATGATATTGTTCTATTAAAGCAATCATACGCGCACATGTTGGATATAATTGTTATTTGTGGTTATTATTGAAGTAATATCATCTTTTATTTCATTTATGATTTTCTATGTTAGGGTTTATGCTTTTGTAGTCAATTTTTCATTTTATTGAATAATATGGCCGCTCTTTGCATTCACATTTTTTCTTGAAGTAAGAGAGAATCTGGGGAGTGGAATGGAGACTTGTGTAGTACACGTGGGTATGTGGATGTGATTTGTTTGACCAAGTTCCAAGGGTGCCCGTCTTGCGGCTTCCGTTGTTTATACTCTTTGTTTCTTTTTCGGTTATTGTTTTTCTCATTTGCCCGTTTGGGTTTATGCTACTCAAACCAAGTTTTCTTATGTGATCTTTTTCCTTCAAAATTTCCTTATCCAGAATCCATATGTTATCTTTTTGGGTAGCTTTTTCCATCACAAAATTTTGCTCTCGTTGTAAACATGTGCACAACAACCACAATTTGTCAGTCAATATCATTTTTTTGCATTAAATCCTAAAGGGTAAGAGCTTATTCTTTGTAGCTTTGTACATAACAAAAAGTTTATCAAATCAATACCAACCACATATTCTCCACAAAAAAAAAAGAAAAAAAATTTCATAGTTCCCAATAATCTTTCTTTACATTTTCACTGCACATTTTCCTATAAATCTAACCCTCCTCTATGATAAAGCTCTCAAGAACAAGCTCTAAATAAGAAAATGGAAGTAGAGCTTACGGGTGATGACCCATTTAAGATGGAGGAGAATGATCATTGGGAGATATTTTGTCAAATCTGTTGGTTTTACGTCAAATTGGGATTGCAGCTGAACTTAAGAACTCTAACATTTGCCGTGGATTTGTGGCGCTTGAAGGAATATAGTGGTGGTGGTCATTGGCTTCTT
>CAVNYN010218180.1:0-41455 GCA_963692815.1 Nyctanthes arbor-tristis | reverse complement strand
TAGATTACCACCCGACTTCAGAAACAGATCCCCCACCCCTTTCCACAACCAAAAAACCTCTCTCGATCCACGATCAGTTGACTCCCAACCGGACCGGCGACTCACCATCGACGGAGGGACACACCTCCCCAAGGCAGGTCCTTAAGAGAAATTGGTGGTCTCAAGGAGTTGTTCAAAATGATAGATATAGATAATAGTGGAACAATAACTTTTGAGGAACTGAAAGAAGGTTTAAGCTGAGTACGATCTGAGCTCATGGAGTCTGAGATTAAAGATCTCATGGATGCAGTAAGAACCCTCTGTTGCATTGTTTCCATTTTTGTACTATTGCCATCCGTATGAGCAAACCCTTCTCGTTGTTTGTAGGCAGACATTGACGAGTTAGCTTTTCACCTTATTTTATGCACAAGCTGCTTTTGAAATTAATTCTTGCTGCGAAATAAGGCAACTTAGTTAGTTGTCATTTGTCCATATTGATTAATGAAAACATTACTTATGTCTGAATGAACTTATGTTTGAACCGTAGCCAGAAATTTATTTGTGAGCATTGTCGGGTTCATCACTAAAATACTCAACAAATTTGTTTGTTGTGGGTTTATGATAAGTGTTTTATTAGATTGCTTAATTTCTCCATGTTAGTGTTTTATTGTGTATTTTATTACATTAAAATATTTATTTATATTTAGTTCGCTTATTTGGTATAGGACCAGGAAAAAAGTAAAAAGAATCGAATTTGAGCGTACTTTGTAAGACTTTTGGAGCTCGGGGACCAAGATATTGGACAACAAAACCTTAAGGGCCAAAAAGAAAGAGGAAAAAGAAAAGAAGGTTGGTGCGGCTACACAGCTCACTAGTGCGCCCGTACCAGTGGAGGAATTCAGGACGGAGAAGGCAATGCGGGTGCACTGCCTTATCGGTGCACCCACACCGATACTGCAGAAGTTGGACAGAACGTTTAGTGCAGGCGCACCAGGCGACACCCTCCTATGTGCAGAAGAAGACGCGATTTTCTCTTTTTGGACTCCATCTTGGGCCAGTAATTAGGCACGGTTTTTGGGACATTTTTGAGAGCTTTTGAAGAGCTATAAAAGAGGAAGAGACGTGAGAAAAATTATACACACCCCAGAAGAGAGAAATTGGAGAAACACAACAAAAAATATTGAAAATCGAAGATTTCAACCTTGAGATCGACGAGAACATGTAAGGTTAAGACCTCTTCTATCTAATTCAAGGGGACATTGATGTCTAAAGATTTGTTTTTCTTTTAGTCATGTTCTTAACGTTACTTCTATTATTTATATTTGGGATTGTTGTGATATTCGACCTTCAAGTTTATGTTATCTTGGTGATTTTATTTCAATATGGCTCTTTGATTGATGCATCTAGTTATCGATTGCTAGAATTAAGTTTTCAACACGTAATCATTGTTTTCCCTAATTCATTTGTAGAACTAAAGATTCGAATTACTAGGAATATCACAATCTAAGGTTACAAAACGAGCTTACGATTTTGTGTCTTAGACTCTCCTATTTTTCTTGTTCTACATATTGGTTTTGTATAAAATTTAGAGAACTCATTCTAAGTTGTCCAAAATCTAATAATCTAATTCAAGAGCTTGTTTGAATTAGTTATCATCTAAGGAAAAATTCAGGTAATTGGAGCTTATCATTACTTAGGGTTAGAAATCCCAATTAAATAATAGAAATACGTTGCAGGAGCTTGAGAATCATGAATCTAGACTCAACTAAACCAAAAAGTGGGTGTTTATTCTCATTGATCTTTTCTATCTGATTTATTAGTTGCATATTTAATTAGCTTTTCGGTTTAATTTTTAGTTGTGATTCAATCCTCAAAACCTTTCAATCTTTAGTTAAAATTCAATTGCTTAATTTACTCGCTGTTCTCTATGGGTTCGACCTTTACTCCACTTCTACATTTTTATTTAATTAGATATTATTTTGGTGCATTCGACACGCGACCAGTTTAACTCAGAGCTGGACATTTGTGTTCCTTGTTTCAACTTTCAAGTAACACATTTCAATTTTATATCATTTTACAAAAACTTAAAATCATAGCCTGTTTATTGAAAGATTTTCAGTTTGGTCGAAATGCCAAAATGATGTGCAAACCCATATTTTCTGTTTTACCATTATGGAAGCAAAAGTTACAATGCTGGCTCTAAGAGTACATGTGCATGATGTCAACTCTTAACCAAAAAAGTTGGATGCAGTCTCGTATGGCTACTGAATGGGCTATTAGATGCATTCTCCAAGTTACCGTCTCTATGTTCTCGTTTCTGCTTTAAACACGAACTTGGTTGTTGCAGGATGGACATATAGATTGTAGTGAGTCTGCGGCAATGATGAGAAAAGGCAATGGAGGAATTGGAAGAAGAACTATGAGAATAACTGTCAACTTAGGAGAAGCATTTGGACTATAATAAGTTGTAAAATTTATCCCTTTTTCTTTGTGACTTGTATTTGAATTGCTTGATATTCTAATCCAAAAGGCTTGGCCTTGTCTTTTTTAGACTGGTTGCCATTTTGATAGTGAGGCACACTAATTCCTGCAGCTACTCATTTTCACTAATTTTCTTCCAAACTTTGCTCCATTTCTGCAACTAATCAGAACAGATTTTGGTGGGGAGAAGGCCGTCGCTGCTACAATTCAGTGCGCGCGACAGGAGTTGGGGGGATACCGCGTTGTTTCTGAACTGAGTGGGGCTGGTTTCAGCGCAAGTAGGGGCGGGTGAAGTTGCCGGCGCTGAGTTGGTTGCTAGCGATTTTTGGGGAGTTTGTTCCCAGAGACCGAGAGAAGTTCTTGGGGGAGAAGGGCCAATTACTTTGCTTCTGAAACAACTGGGTGGGGTTAGTGGCGGAGCTGCCGGGGGTTGTCTTCCTCCGTTGCCGGTTAGTCGCCGGTCTGGTTGGGAGTGACGGATCGAGAGATGATTTTGTGTTAGGAGGAGTGGCAGGGGATCCTGTCACTGAATACACCGGGGGTAATCAATCTGGGAATTAAAAATTTGGGGGTAGGGCCCATCAATTTTTTTTTTTGGGGCGGGGAATTAAGTTGGTTCTTCACCATGGCAGCCACCTCATGCATTGGCTCTCCTTAAGGGAGAGCTAACCTTTTTTGGAAAAACTCGTGGAACTAACGAATTTAGACCAATTACGCAAACTTTCTGAAAATTCTGAACCAAAAAGGAGTAAGGGAAGAGTTCAGGGCTCAAAAGAATAAAGAAAACTTTACAACTGAAAATTGTACATTGCGGCCACAATGGAATATCCTTGTGCCCGCAATGAAGGAAATTCAGGCGAAAATTTGTACTTTGCGGCCACAAGATTTTGCACTGTGCTGGCGCATAGTTATACGGGCAGCCAACGCGGATTTTTTCTCCTAATCCTTTTCAAACGTTATTTTTGGCATTTCTTGGGCACGACTTTAGGGCTCTTTTTGAGGGTTTTAAGCTTCTCTTTTAAAGGGGTTTAGGTCAATGAAAAAAAAGAAGAAGAAAGTTACATAATACACAAAAACTTCACAGAAAAGAAGGAGAATCACAATACTTTCGAAGATTCGAGATTCAAGTTCGAGATTCAAGATGGAGAAGTTTGGTGCAAGAGTTTTTCATTTTCTTCAAGATCTAATTTTCTGGGTCATGTTATTAATTTTTAATTTGTGTTTTTCATCTATGATGTGAACATAATTTTCTTAATTAGATGACTGATATAATTAGATCTTGTTGATTATCATTATTCTCCACAGTTATAATTTTGCCTACCATTGATTTGACATATGATTTGATAATTGCTCAATTATAACAACATATTTCAAACCGTTTTACATTTCAAATACACATTTTACCTCTCTCCTCATTATTGCTCTTCCGATCTATTTCCCAAAAATTGGACAAATAATGAGAATCAAACACGCTCCTAGTTGGGACCGTAGTCATATTTTTCGATGCTTAATTCATATAATTAATTTTTATGTTAAATTCTTATTAGTGTATTGTTTTGTCTTCATCTTTTTGGCCAATTGATGAATTCATCTATGGACTTTTGTTGAACTTGAGAGAGGAATACATAAGTTAGCTTATGTAATAAGAATCGTTAATTGAGATAAGACAAACAGATTTACTTGTAGTTAGTGGAGTCACTGTAGGTTGAACTTCGAAGAGATTTACATGAATTTCGTGTTGATTAATGCATTTAAAAGGGTTGATAACACGCTCCCTTAGAGATATGTGAAGGAGTCTAATTAAATAAGATTAACTAACTTCGAGAATAGTCATTAATTATTTTTGTGAAATTAGATCGATAACATAGATTAATTATCGCAAGTCTACGTAGACCACTTATGGTAAAGTCTTAAGCCCTAACACATATTCATCATATAATTCCCTCTAAATCATGGTATATATTTTATTTGTTTAATTTTAGTTATTTGTTTATTTTATTTTATTTTATTTTCTTTTCTTGACTAAAATTATTTGATTGTTCAAATAAAGTTAGAATTAATAATTTTAGTACTCAATCCGATCCTCGTAGAAACAATAACTCAAACTCATTGTCCATTTTATTACTTGTCACGACCCGTAAACTTGCAGACATATCATTTTTAGTGGACAAGAAGCACATGAATGAGCTCCCAAGTCACAACTCCAGTGTCCTACTGCACAAATGAACACATTCTATGCATTATAAGGGGGCTTCTAAAAATATACTCGTAATGTTCATACATCCACACAGGCATGTAGGAGCTAGGAGGGAATTATTTTTCTCATTATTATTTGAGAGGCACCAAAAAGAAGTTTCACAGCATCTATTGGTTTGTAGGCAAAAAATAATTCATTTCCATCAAAGCTAAAAAACCACGTATCTACATTTTCAATTACAAAACCGAGTCTACAGGCCGTGGGAAGCAATACTGTCAACCAATCGGTTCAACTGTCTGTTGACCTTGAACAACAATCATCTGAAGTTGGTAGACCAGAACCATTAGTCTTCTCATTTTGATTGCCCAAATCTTCTTTTCTAACTCGTCTTTTGCCATTACTACCTCCCATTGATTTCTCGGACACTGAAGCTAACCCCACTGCTGTCATCCTATTCGTGCATGCATCAACATCTCTGGCTTCATTGTAGAGGCCCCTACTTCCGAGGGCAAGGATGTTTTTATCACTACTGCTTGTGAGGACTGAAGGCAACACATCAATAAGCTGTGCATTGGGCTGGTTGGAGCTGCTGATGAGCATGCGAAGAGTCTCCCTCGCACCTTTTTCCATAAGCTGTGCATTGTGCTGGTTAGAGCTGCTGATGAGCATGCGAAGAGTCTCCCTCGCACCTTTTTCCACTACCGATTCTGCACCAGGAATGAGGGGTTCCACAAGATTGGGGTTTAAGGGTGAAATCACAGTTGATATAGCAGAGCCTGTACTAACCAAGTATCCTTGGCCGGAGGAGCAAACATCAATGACTGGTATATGGACAATAGGATCACATATAAGAGGTGTGAACGTTGCGATCTGTTGTGAAGTTGGCATGGTCAATGGCAGCCTTACTAGAGGCTCCGGCAGGATAGGAGGAAACTCCAACAGGGACTCAGATGATTTCAGCGGCCCAGTAGTTGACATAAAAGAAGAAAGAGGAGGCAGAGATACCGATTCAGTGATGGAAGTGGGCAGCCCTGGCATTCCAATAGAATATTGTAAAGTTGATGCAACAGGAGGACACCAGCAATAGTGAGGAGAGAAACGAGATGAACCTGACAGGGGAACCCGAGCTTCTGGGCTTGAAAGGTACAGCTCAGTGGATTTTCCAAGCACCTCCAGAAAACTCAATGAAGGGAACAAATCTGTTCCAGTTGCTTCAGAAAACCTGCCCTTCTCAAGGCAACTCAAATTAGATGGATCTGCACAATTTTGTGAAGAAATATATACGCTGTCTATGCCTGAAATGCAACTTTCTCTGCGCCGCCTCACTTTTTCTTTACTTCTTAATAAAGACAAGCTTCTTGGCAGAGCCTCTTTAAAAGAACTTGACCTTGGACTAAGACTACTTTGGTACGTCTGGTTTGTCTTTGATATTTGATTACCACTGTGCCGGAAACGAGGAGTCTCCGGAAATGTGATTGAAGAAGATTGGGAAAAGTCAGCTGAATTATCTTGAGTGTCATTCATCACTAATCCAGCAAGATGAGCTCGAAATTGAATTGCAAAATAATTAAGGCGCGAGTCACTAATTCCAGTTAACTCAGCCAGTGAAGGCCTTTCTGTCATTAAATTCTTCATCTGCACCGAAGGCAAAAAAATCAAGGCATCAGTAATTGTTATCTGTAGAGAGAATGTGCATGTCCAATAATTTGTTCAATCTTACCTTTCTGAGCAACTCACTCCCCAGAAGCTTAGACTTTTCAGAGCACCAAAAAAAGAAATATCACCTGCTGGATTCTTTACTAAGAAAGAACGTCCAGACTTGTCTGCTGAGATTTCTTCAATTTCTACAGCAGAGCTTTGGTCATCAGGGCTTAATGTTGCAACCCTCTCCATGCAACCATCATCTCCATTGAAAGAGAAACGCAAATCAGAAGTAGGCAATAGGGTGAGATTTAAGTTCCCTCTGGTCAAGGTAAGAAACAAGGTTCAACAAAATTAATATCTGGTACTAGATTCAATCAAACGAAATAACGTCCCAATGAAGGCAGCATATCCATGTCCTAAGCAACAGACAAGGCTAATAATACTAATGAAACAATGACCAACAATGACCTTCCCAAAATTTGCCAAATATACAAGGTAATAAAACCTGCATATTCCACTTTGTAGATGATGCGTGAATATTCAGGTCTACCACATCATAGGACTGTCATTGATAAAGCTAGTTTTTAATATTTTAGCAATTATGCAGAGACTTCAGGGTCATAACTCCATCTTCCAGAGAAACAACTACCCAAAAAGCAATTTTCTAAAGTTATGCTAAATTTTGAGTACTAGAAGCTCTATCCGCTATCCACCCACACCAAAAATATGTTCTAACTTGTGATCTGCCCTGTCCCTCAGTTTCATCCAAATTTAGTAACTAGATGATATCCTACTTTTTGGTCATAAGGCTCTGAGTAGGGAAAATTTCCATATAATGGAGAACCATATTGATGCCAGACGCTTCATCTAAAATATTAAAGAAACATTCACAAGATATCTAAGGTACCAAACCACTGAGTATATTTTCGGTGGAGCTTCAAATCAAATACATTTTGTTGTACAACTAAAGCCACCTTCAAAAGAAAGCATTGCAAATAGCCTACTAGTTTCAAAACCTCAGGTTTTTTATTCATACAAAATTAACACACAAGAAGCGAACTGCATGTTCTGAAGCCTATAATATCCAGTAAGGAATGATAAAATTTTTGCATAAAAATAAAATTTTTGCATAAAAAATCCAAGTTGCATTCAATTGTTCACAAAAGAGTATGAAGATGCCATACGCGAAAGGAAATATTTGTGGAAATAAATTGGAGAAGGCAGTTATGAAAATTAACTCTCCTATTCCAGACATATAGTAATAAGTAAATTATACATTTTTTACCAAAAGAGAGAGATCATCATCAGTTAAGATCCAGAAGAAACTATGAATAATGGAAGACAGGAAGAGTTAGTGAACAGAAGAAAGAACTATACAGTAGAGCACATTCAAAAAAACAGAATGGGCCTTAATTTACATCAAAACATATCAGTCTTGCAGATGAACAGACTACATGACTCAGGAAAAGCAAAGTGCACTCTATGAAGTAAATTACCAACGTAGGAGTACGAAGCTACCTTTACTTCTTAATTCAGTGATCATAATAGTATACGCCGAATATACCTACAAGTCAAAAGATATTTCACTTTGAAGGATGAACATTTTTACCATGATCAAGCTAAAATATGGTGTGTCCTCTAGGCAATTATCAATGATGGAAGGAACATGCACCACACGATGTTTCTTCAATTTTCAGATTGTTGAAAGTATCAATAACACTGGTTAAAACTAATATCTAGGAAATAAGGGATCAAAGATGTGAATATTAATTATCAAGCAGTAAAAGGGTGAAACATTAAAATAAAAAAAGGGAGGCATGACACCATGATAATGAAGCAATATTTCACTTAGAAGGGTGAAATGACAAAGAAGATACAATACAGCATAGAGTATATTTGGTTGCACTAACAAGTAAAACTTATAACTGAGTTATTTCACCAAGATAATTATAAAAGCTATGGTTTTACGAATAGAACTTTTCTACTGAGTCTTCAATCAGAGCATATAAGCAAGTTTGACTTAAAGTAAGCCCCTGTTAGCAAACTATTTCTACGTTAAAATTGAAATAGATTTTGTGAGAATCAATGATGAAGATTTGTGTAGTTCATGCAAGGCCCATGAAATATGTGGATGTGATTAGTTTGACGAAATTCTATGTTAAAAAAGAAATAGTTCGCTAAAAATGCGGGCTAAGCCTTAGAATAGGACAATAGGTATCTAAATTTTCAATTAACTCTTTGTCCATTGACGTGTTTGGGCGATTTACTTTTTAAGTAATATATTAGATATTTTTAAAATTATTTCTTAATGTCAAAACAAAAATGTTAGTTCTAACTTTCACCAGTAGAAAGAACATTTGTTCACGCAAACTTATTTACTTCTAACTTTCTTAAGCTTAACTCTTGCCTTCTAGAGAAATAACTTCTAAGAACAGCTGCATAAAAATATCAATAAGGAATTATATGGCACCATTTTGACAAGCAAAATCACTGAGCTGGAACTAGGAATTGGAAAGGGGAGCCATGACACCATGATATTGAAGCAAGACAGCTAAACACCATACTCAACATACACCACCATGCTATCAGATAATAAAGAAGCCTATGAACTATATCTGTTGCACATGGCAAGCATTTATATTACACCAACCTTCCAGGAGCCTCCACAAGTCACACGAACCTCCTAGCTATGAACAGGCAATTCAAGATGCAGATGTTTACGACAATCCAGCTTACGACAATCCAGCATGTAGTGCCAATTAAGAGATGATTAGGATCATTCTGCAATTCATGCACAAGGCACTCGATTCATGGTCCCTAAACATGTTTAGGGATCAAAAATGATAACTGATAACATGTCTAAAAAAATATTACTGAACCAATAGTTCAAAATGACATTTGAAGTACTTCTTGCAAAGCATTGAACAAGAAGAAATAAGTATTGCATTATACAACCCATTACAACCAGTTGAAGATAATGAGCATCCAGAAATTTATAATCATGGTTAATAGACATCCAAATCACACATATGCAAATAAACAGTTGAAGGAGAATTAAAATGCAGTTCTCCTACATTGCAAGCCACAATGCATTACCATGAAGTAACATAAAATAACATACAATAGGGAAAAGTTTAAAGGAAACCATACAGATTTCAAAGAAAACTATCGCGTAAAGGAACAAAATGTTACATCAAACCACCTGCCAGTAGTCACATTTAAATTATACAATTCAACATATCACGAATACCAATAATTATAAATGTTTACCATATGCCAAAAAGGATTCTTCAGCAAGGACATGCCAAAAAGTATTCTTCAGCAAGGACAAAGAATCGGGTTGGTTTAATAGTTATCTGATTTAGCTCTCATAACAGGTAAATAAAAAGAGGGGATGGGGGAAGAAAAATTATCTTCTCCACCCACCACCACCTCCAGTGGACTAGAGTTCACATCTACTCATTCATACATCTCTGGATTTGGTGTAAGTTACTGACTCAATTAAAAACACCCAACTCCAATATCAAATAACAAATAGTTCCATTCAATTTATAAATCTATCATTTACTCATTCATCTCTACTTCCTACGAATTCTTTGGCAGATTATTTGGAATGTGAAGCTAAAGAATGGTTGTTGGTTACTTATCAGCACCTGGATGCTTCCCTAATACACTCTCACTCTCTCAGGCAGATCACTATCGCGAAAGGCAATATTTGAACACATGTAGCATCTACCATTAAGGAAATTTAACTGAAACAGCAGCTACAACACTACAAATTAACTACTATGTGTAAATAATATGTTTGCCTTTCCCAGATGTGAGCCTAATAAGACATACCCAGCTTGTTTCTTTTCCTTCTATTTGTCTCCTTATTACAAAACCATCCATGCCCTAAGTAGTAGCCCAGAGCACCAAAAACTAATACAAAATCTACTTATAGGGAACTCAAATAATAATGTGATCATATTATTTGGACAGATGCAGCAATAAAATTGTATGTACTGGAGTTCTGTGTTTGCCACTACCTTGCAGGTGTAGGACACAGTCGAGTCCCTTCCTTCTTGATCTTCCCAACACGAATAGAAACAAGAGGTACACACAAGCACATGGCTAGGGTACCAACTTCTGAAGGCTCAAAGTGCTGCTCAATGAACAACAATTAAAAAATCAGTAGGCTGAACATGGAACTCCAGGCAGCAGTAGAGTTGGCAAATAAGACAGACACACAGTTCCCTGGACAGCCTCACAAATGACGGCCTGGCTTCAACATAGTTCCACTCCAACGGCAAAATAACACAATTACACATAAAATTAGCAACAATTGAAGCAACTACAAATTCAGTACAGATGCTTGTAAATATTTGGGGGCGAAACAAAATAAAAAATAAAAATTCCATCCGATATATATCACTCTCAGTTTCAACCACACATTTTAAGACCGATTAAGCAATTTTGAAATAGTAAGCAGAACATGTACGCTACATTACAGTCTTCTGGTTAAGCTTACCTGACTAAGATGAGCCACCAGGTGATCCTCAGCTGCGCCAGTAGAGACATTGAGCTTCAGCAAGGGCTTCAACCTCTCATCGGCACGGCATGCTCCCATGACCTGCAGATCCAGAGCCCGTAGCCAGTGCAAAACCCCATTCTCCCCATCGCTCCGTTGCAGTAGCAGATCCCCATCCCCGTCCTCCACAAGAATCTCCATCAATCTTCCAGTAATCGATGCATTATCACTGGTCGACGTCCCATCACTCCTTGACAAGTCATTACTTGAATCCTCACCGTTAGATGTTTGATCCGCATCGTCATACTGACGATCGTCCGAGGATTGTTGATTCTCGGGATTAAACATTTCTGTTATCAAGAATTTCACAGTAAATTATAGCTGAAATTTATATTGATTGCGATCTGTAGGCCTAAATATACCAATCCGTATTCAGTTGCAAATAATTTCGATGTTAATCATCAATTATACAGTGGAAATTTGTAGATAGATAGGAAATAGGAAAGCGTGCTGAGCCGAAACGGCCGAAAAGGGGCGTCAAGTGTGATTTTATACAGCAGAATCTGGGGGAGGGCGGGGGCCCTCGGACATGAAAGAATTGATGATTAACTGGAGTTTAATGTCTATTTGAGTTCCGAAGGTAAATCCTACGTCAGCAGCCCAAGATATTTTTAATGGGGCCCGCTAGAGGGAGCCCAATTACGGGTGCTAACGTCCAGCACGAATATTATTATTGTTCTTAACAAATGCCAATTTTTTTTTTTTTTTAAAGTGACAAATGCCAGTTTTGTAAAGCATAACCCTTATTATTATGCCACAAATACTTCTTTCTCGAGAAATAGGGCTCGCTTGGGAACCATTTGAATGAAAAAAGTAGGCCATCTTTTAACCCATCTGTATCAACCTTATTTCTTGAATGACCAATAATGAGACCTAGTGATGAAGGACGAGATTAATTCATCAGAAAACTTAAAACCTATCAGATAAAACAAGTAGTATTGTACATAATTTTAAATATTGTTTTTTAGCATAATCAAGGAAATAAAACAACCCCCTGGGGTGCGTGTATGTATTTGTAATTGGTACATCTAAGCTAACAAAGTGTGAGTGGTTCGTTATTTGCTGCACTTGTGTCTAGTGTGTGTGTCTCTGTGTGTGTGTTCCATAGTGCAACTTTTAGATGCAGGTTCTAACCTCTATACAGAGCACCCTCAATCCTATTAATGCATGACTTATAAAGAAATCCCAAATAATCTAATATGTATTCCTCAGAAACGCCTTCAACAGGATCAATCTCAAATCTCCAGTCAACCAGAGTGGATTCATGATCTTCATCTCCATAATCTATGAGTTTTAATGAATTTACTGATCCATCCAAACCTACATTGCTTGCTTCCATGCTGTAAATATAACTATGAGACGAAGCATCCATGGAAACTAGCCTTTCCTTGATCCATGACCTGTCTCCATCTTTCTGTGGGAACATGAAGCCAGAAACTAGCCGGGTGTAGCCGGGAACGCCTTGTTGTCCAACCAAATCGGTGCATTTCTCAACCATGGGCATCCATTCGGGTAATCTGCTACTTTGAGACACCATGCTCCAGACTTGTGATATTGGTGCATCCACAATGCCTCCAACTGAACCCCGCCATTTCCGGTTTCCCAAATCATTTCTCTGCAGCAGTTAAACACAAGAATTTCACTATATGCAAGAATTATAATTTTGTAGAACTCAAATGATACAATAATTTTGAAAGGAAAATTGCAGCTAATGATACCGTTTTCGTCTCTTCCTTGTTTTCCATTCTTTATATTCCCGTATATCTTCTGTTGCTTGCTAAGAGTTCTGAAATCCTAATGACACAACTCTTTGTAAACACTATGATACTAATAAAACACGGCCTAGATTTTCTTGTAAGAAGCTTTGGTTGCTAATGCAGCTGTATTTTCTTGTGAAAAGTATTCTACGAAACAATGACGAGTTTGGATTATATTAAGAAAGGTTAAGGAATCTGAGTCTACAAGGAGACAACTCCAAGGATGAGCTTGGAGCTACCTAATTAACCACAATTTATCCAAATTTCTCTCAGTATACACGCATCACCTCTTTAGGCTGTATTTCTATAGTTTCATCACTGTAGAAGAATAATCATAATAATTATCATGAAAGTAATGATATTTACTTCTACTAGTTGGGGTCACCATCTAAAAGTGGCACTTAATAATAATGATTTTGTTGCCTATATGAATAGAAAAGAGAAATGCTATATGTACTATTTGACAACTACTAGTACATATTGGATTCACGGAAGCTACATATGAATTCATAAAATTGCAAACATTTACAAATTAGTACCATGTGCCCAATATGTCTACACCTAGTATCATTTATCAAACTGATGGTGCGTGGAGAATTTTTGTAAAGAGAACACTAAAAGTAATGAAATTTAAGTTATCCTGTCTATCTTCATCCTTTGATCAATTTGTTACCACTGGAAGTATGCAAATCTAGCGTCTGTCAAAAACTCCACTGAAATCATGCTTGTCAAAAACGAAAAACTTTTCCTTGCATGTTCAAGTACAATCCAGGATAGAACTCCCCTGTTTCAAGACACATTCAAGTCCTCGAGTTGACAAAAAATATTGACTCAGTAGGATTTTTCTGGAAGTGCTAAGGAGCCACTAAAGACCATTCTGTACAGACAAAACTTTATGACGACCCGGTCCAGTAGGTTAAGCTTCAGAGTTGAAAGCCAGCTGTGGACCAACCGTCTGCAACCTTTCTAACCAGGCAATCCTTGTGCTTGACTTCTTTAAGTTGAGGAAAATCTCCCGGTATTCCTGCTTCAGGAATATGTCTAGAGCAAACAAGTATAGCTCACCACCTTGTTCAATTTCTTCAATTGAATCTAGGCAATTGATGCATTCTTCAATACTATAAGTGAGCCTGGGAAGTGAAGGAGATTGGATAGTCATAAAGCTCTTCGATTCAACAGCTTCATAACAACGATCCATGGTGCTATTGGGTACTATGGCCACTGGCTCTACTGCATGAAACCTTGTTTTCATTGAATCATCTTGGTGCTTTGCAAAATGAGTAGGGCTTTCTCTTACAGTCAAGTAATTATGGTGCTTTTTCGGGCGTGTGGATGGAAGGGTCAAAGCTGAACCATAAGTTTGCCTCCTACGTCTAGTAGGTCTTACTATTCCACCAGAACCTGCAGTAACACCAAAAATGATGTCTAATTTGTCTGCAAAAAGGAGCTCCTTGAATCGAAATTGAGCAGCATCAGGATTTGCCTGTAAAGACACATTACGCTGTTACGAAGCCAGTGTCAAGAACAGAAATATGATATAATAATGTTATTTGACATATTTGTGTACTACATCCATTAGCAAGGAACATACATCCAAGTACTCAGTCCATTCTTCATCACTCGCACCAAACTTTCGAGTTTCTGCATCCCATTTCATCGTATCATTACAAACCAAATGATGCCACGTTGTCCAATGTTTCTTCGTTACATCTAGATGATTCTTCAGTTGAACCTTTTCATATGGAAGACTTGTTAATGTGTGAAAGGAATTCATAATATTCATCCAACCCTCTTTATTAAAACATGTGCCAGGTCTATTCCCTAACGATATCTGCTCAAGACACAGGTCGATGAATATTTCATGAAGCTCAGGAGTCCAGTTAGCTTTAACTTGATTGAGCTTCACCTTCCTCTGCTGGCTTCCCATTTTTGCACGTTTCGCACACATGCAAGAATCTGCACTTTTAACAGCCTAACTAATCACATTGTCAACTTCCTCTGAACAATGAGTTTATACACTCATATAGAACGACACAGTATCTGCACAAGTAATACGCAAGTAAAAAGTGATCATTATGTTCAACAATCAGCAGCAGTTCCACATAATGTAATCATCCCCTCATTATGGAATTCCATATAACAGGGAAAACTCCAACTAAATTATCTAAAGAAACACGGAAAATGAAACGAATTGTGCACTAATTTAGGAACTACAGCCAGTTCTGTACTCTAGAATGGTCAGAATATCATTAAAACCCCAAATGTTGAACCACATTTATGTCATATCATTTAAAATGTAACCCAAAACTCTATAACATGCAACAACAGGATTCTAAGTGGTCAATTACGAGTTCACGAACCATAGTTCAATGGAATATAAAATCCAAACAGTGAAATCATAACACATTCACGGTTCAATCAAAACAAGAGAGAAAAAGCACCATACAGAAAGAAATCAAACCAATGAAAATTGCAGTTAATGCTGAATAAGAGATGAAACCGACCAACTGCTTAATTGGATTACCCGGCGAGTAAAAATCGATGAAGAGAAACAGAGTTGATCGCGTGAGATTGAGTTACAAATATCTGCTGAAGACCGGAAGTTAACCCTAGAAAGGGGTGAAAAAATGAGCCCCCACCCTTCCGTTACGTCGGCTTTCGTACCTTCGTAAACACGACTGACTATTATTAATGGGCCTTAGTTTTTGGGACTAAATGAGGCCCAGTAAGAATCAAATCTGACAATAAACTAGGGAATTATTCGATGTGGGACAAACAAATGGCTATATCTGTTTGTTTCTCACTATTATTATAAACAAAAATTATAATTTCACTTACCACTAATTTAATCATTAATTTATAACTACTCAATTACAAATGCACATTTCAAATATTAATTAAATTTCCTCCCCACATTATTTTCTTATTATAATTTAAATCCATAATTAGAAGCAAACAATAACAGTTCTTTTCATGGCCCATTGGATTTAGACATAATAGCAATCATATTTGAAATTTTGCATGCTTGACGAAATGTGAGTTTTACATGGATGGGCCGAGGGGACTCTGATTTTGTAAGCTATGTGAATTAAAGTCACAAGTCAAATTCACATTTTACAACATGCACAAAATTTAAAATATTAATGGTATCATAAATCAATCCTAACAGTTTTCCAAAAAATATAAAAAATAAAAAATCAAGCCAAATATATTTTTGCCAAATAGATAGACAGCTAAAGTAAACTGCTCCCTTGTCCCTCGTCGATTCATGTATGCTATATATTTCCATTATTTATGGTGTGTGTATATATATATATATATATACACGGTCAGTCATATTTACTTTAAAAAAAATTATATGGTCATATTTTCTATATTATAAAGAAATTATATGGTCATATTTTCTATATTATACAGAGTATCTATTTTATTTTTATACTAATATAGTCTTACTTAATTTAATTTGATGTGTTAAAACTTTTTTTAAAGAAATATATACATGGGGTAGATACGTGAAGCGGGGAGCGGTGTAAGTTCACCCACCAGTGGGTGGGTGAACATTTTTGGGGGGATTAGTGTGTTTCGTATCCAGATCTACTATCCGAAACATTAAACTATTACAATTAACTAGATTTTCATATGTGCGTTGCACGGGCAATACTAAAACAAATTTTATGTAATGGTTAATATGTAAGATTGAATAACGTATGATTATAGGTACTTGTCAACCGTAATATTTTATTATCTTGTTGTGGTCTAATACTTGTTATATCAAGGGTAATTTTCACTCTAGGTCCCCAACTTTTCAATTTTATTTCAATTTTGTCCTCATTCTTTTTTTTAGCCTACTGAGTCTCTAACCTTTCATATATTATCGTATTACGTCCCCAACGTTACTTTTCGTCCCCAACCTTTCAATTTTCAATATTAACTCCTATCAAAATGACTATTATACCCTTAATTTTTTATTTTCACTATAAGTCCCCAACCTTTTAATTTCTATACAATTTTACCCTCATTATTTTTTTAGTGCGTAAAAGCCCAACCTTTTATTTTTCATCATATTATATCCCCATTAATACTTTCCACACTAACATTTTAATTCCTACTATTTATATCTTTTAAAATTTTCATTGAGTTGTATTGGAGCGGGTTAGAGTGCGTGGATTTCTTATTTTATATTATTCTCTATTTTTTATTTAAATAATTAATAATATAATGAAAATTTTAATAGATATTAACAGTAAGAATTAAAATGTTAATATGGAAAGTGTTAATGAGATAAAACATTCCTATCCTCAACCTTTCAAATTACTAATGTTAATTCCAATTAAAATTACCATTATATTTTTAATTATTTAAATAAAAATAAAAAATAAAGAAAAATATCCAATAAAAACTCCACACATACTAACCTGTAGTGATAATAAAAAAAACTCGATCTACACCAAGCTTGATGAATACCAAATCTGCGTAAAAAAAGGTTTCCGATCTGAGAGTCAATGCATCAAATCATGATCACATATCATGTAGCGAATATAGATCAATGTGGATCTACAAAAAAATTATTTTCAATTTACAAAAATGAAATCAAACCATAATCCACTCTTTCTAATTTTTTATAGATTCACAATTAGTGGATCATATTGGATTGAAACGGATAAAAAACTGGGGACAAATTAGTGTGAAAATAAAAAAGAGATACAAGAAACTAAATTAGAATTGAAGTATTATTATGGTTATGTTTATTTTTCATAAATCAAAAATCAATTTTAGGGCGGATCTACCCAATCCGTATTCGCCACGTAATCTGTTATAGTCAGAAAATCGGACCCAATTTGCTACGTTGATACTTAGATCGACAACTTTCTTCGACAAGGATTTGATATCCATCGAGACCGTTATAGGTTGATTTTTTCTATTATCATTATTTTCGACTATTGTCATTAGATTGTGTTAGAGCATGTTAGAGTGGGTGGATTTCTTATTTTATATTATTCGTTTTTTTATTTAAATAATTAATGATATAATGAAAATTTTAATAGATAAAACAGTAATAATTAAAATGTTCGTATGTAAAGTATTAATAAGGGATATAACGCGATAAAAAATAAAAGGATGGGCTTCAACACTCTCAAAAAATGATGAGAACAAAATTGTATAGAAATTGAAGGGTTTGGGACCTATAATGGAAATAAATAATCAAGGGTATAATAGTCATTTTGATAAGGGTTAACGGTGAAAATTGAAAGGTTGGGGACGAGAAGTAACATTGAGGACCTAATACGATAATAAATGAAAGGTTGAGAACTTAGTAGGCCCAAAAAATCGGGGACAAAATTGATATAAAGTTGAAAAGTTGGGGACCTAGAGTGAAAATTACCCTTATATTAAACTGGATATGAAATCAAATTCAATTACGTGATTTTAGGAAATAAAGTATTTCATTTTACATAGTAACTATATTGTAATAGATATTTTATAAATTTTAAAATGTTAATTATGAACTAGTTATGAGAAACTATTTTATTTAATTTTTTGAGTAAATATATTGGAACATTCTAAATACATTCGAAACATATGAACATTCTGAAATACATATCGAAACATAACCAAGCCTATGTATTTATATGCCATGTAAGTATAAATTTTACCTTATAATATATGTAATTATAAATTTGAAGTCACCCAAAGGAAACACTCAAAAACCCATTAATTAGAATTAATTTTTATGTAATGATGACACACCCCACTCCCAGCATGTCTAATTTACTAGAAGTGTAACGTGCGCCGACAATAAATTCCACCTAAAAGCCAGAATTTACCGTCAAAGCTCGTGCACATACTAATGATCCTTGAAAATTTTCGATAGCATCTCCCTTATTGTATAATAAAACCAACATGTATCAATTCCAAATGCCAATACATCAAGATCCCACTAACTAATAAGTTCTCATTATAAGATTCACCACCTCAGAAATAAAGAAATATACTTATCCGAATATAATTCACATGAGAACAACCTATACATACTAGTAAATCAACCGTATTGAAACCTATAATTCATAATAATAACAAACCATAACAACTTCTATGTCGTGGCTCGAATTCTTGAAATAGCAGGCTCAATCTTTATGCATTGCTCAAACTCCAATTGCTATATGGAAAGAAAATCATTTAAGAAAACATATGAGCTAACTAGCCCAGTGAACGGTGTTTTATAAATAAACATCTTTTGGAAAATCGAAATTTAACTTTTGCAACATCTTGAATAAAATGTTCAAGCCCATTTGGGAATTTCATAACCTTAATATAAATCCAGTATAACATCAATATTGATATCATCATTAAATGCCATAAAAAAATCTTGAACATCATTTCTTTTAATCATCATTCTAAAATCCACTAGAAAACGTCGTGAACATAATTCATTTAATCATCATTATAAAATTCATTAGAAAACATCATAAAAATCATTTCATTTCAAGATCATCATAAAAATTTCTCCAAAGAGTATCCAATATCTCATGATTATAACATCAAGTCATAACAACAACCAGCTTGAGTCATAGCTAGCACATAGGCCGCTTCGCCTGGACGGCGTATCATTTAGTCAGCTTGAGCCATATAGGCCCCTTCGCCCTTAGGCAGCTTGTCATTTTGTCAACTTGAGGCATATAGTCTCCTTTGCCCATAGGCGGCATATTCATAACATTGGATACGAATTTGGGGGTTTTCATACATCATAAATCATGTTTCAAATCAAATATTTCTCTGAAAATCATGTAGCATCATTTCATATAAAAATCATAGGCATTCTGTTGCATAACTCCACATAAACTTTTTAAAGAAAAATCCACATGACTTTTCTAAGAAACATCAACTTTTGAAATTTCATAGAAATGCATTCATTATGAAACGTTGTAAGTTTTTGTAAAATGGAAGCATGGCATATTTCATGGGGAAGTTTTCAATCATTTATCATTTGAAGAAATAAATCATATCTTTGAAAATTCTCAAATGTGTCAATCTCAACTTCATAAACTTTACAAATGAAAGAATTCTCAAGAATTCCATAAAAGCATTTTGGTAATCAATTTCACAATGTCATATATATTAAAGGCACACCAAAGTTCATTTCCAAAAGTTTAGAGAAAGTCTCCACTCATCGGCTAAGTAGGATCCTTTCGTATTTCACTTCCTTTTGACCCTTATCATTTCCTGTGACATTATATGAAAATTTTACTTAATATTTAATTCTTTTCCATTTCTCAATTCACACATATAACTCAATTTTTTTTTATTTAAACTAAACATGAAACTTCCTTAGTATTATAAAATTCTCTATTTCATTATATTTCCTTAGACTCCTTCACTTTCCAATTAAATACATAGTTTTTCTTTTCATATAATCATTCTAGGTTACTTCATCTTACCAATTATCATAGTAGCACATATTAAGACCTCAAATACCCACTAGTTCCTCATTTTCACACTTAACTAAACTCTTCCGTCCAACATGTGCAACACTTATGGAATCAAGACTTAGTTCAACTCTTTAAATAAGGATTGTTAAGTTTTTCCCCTTTTTGGGCAATGCCCATTCAAAACCATTTTATACTCAAGAACGGTATCATATGTTTATGAAATTTTTCCATAAGGTAGAACTCTTATATAAGTTCATCCTATACGAAATTGAGCTCAAGAAGACTAAATTAGGAACACCAAAATATTTTTTTACTTCCCAAAATCTGTTCTCGGGTAGAAACTGACCATCCTCACAAAATATGTCATAAAAACTCCAACCGGTCTCCAAATAATATCATTCAAATTTTGGATGATAGATCATAGAAGATCATTTTCCAACTTGTCTCTTACTAAAATTCCACTTATACTATCGTTATGACCTCCTAAAGTGAGAAGAGCAGAAACTTCATGCATAATAATTTCCAATTTTCATGTCTAAGTAAAATTTTACACCATTTAAATCCACAGATCACTTTACCAACTATAATCCACAAAATCCCCAAACTTCACATCAATGGTTTATGACAGTCTCATAATAATATGTTATTGAAGTTGCTAAGTTAAAACACATCCTTCTCATGGCACATAGAACAATTATTAAGCCTTAATTCATGAAAATAAGCCATAAAATCATCATCCATTACAAAATATATAAACCCTCAAAATCACCACTTCACTTACCTCCTTTGATTTGCAGAAGAAAATCTAACACCAATGTGCTAAATCATGCTAAAAAATGTAAAACCTCCCATTTCTTCTATTTTTTCCTTACCTTTTTCTCTTTCTTCGCAATTTTTCTTCTCCATTTCTTGGTTCCCTCCATTCCCAGCGCGTGTAGTGTGTGTTTTGTGTGTAGTGTGTTTTGACTCCAAAATACAAGATTTCTTGCTTAAATAGGGAAATTTGCATTTAAGGCCCTTAAACTTTTGTAAGTAATTTAATTGGTCCTTAACAAAAACTTATTTACCCAAAAGTCCTTTAATCTTTAATTTCTCCTCTTAAGCCCTTCGATTACTTAGACTTTGACCCAATTAATTAAATTTTGACATTGACTTAACTATTCAACATTTGACTTTTGATCCATAAAATTTGGTATGTCACAAATGAGGCTAAAAAATATAAAATGGAACAATTAAACAAAGTTGATCTGAGGTACTGGGACCTAGAAGTCCCTGGTTCAATTCCCCTATATGGGATATTTCTACATTTTATTGTAGTATGTATTCCCACTATATGTGGGTTTATCTTATTGATTTTTTTGGCGCTGTGTTTTAGTAAGATAAATATCTATGTACATTTGTACTGTTATGATGCAGATTTGTAATTGTATTTAAAAAAAAGTTGATCTAGATGTTAAAAGTTTATCACAAATCAACCTTAGACACCTTCTGATTGTACATATCTTAATTTGATTTCCATCTTTTATTAGCATACGATGTTTAAGTTTTCCTCAATTGGTATTAAAAAAATGTAATTGAGTATATATATACTAAAAGAACCAGACATTATGATTAACCAAATGTTGTGAAAGACATAAATGTTATATATAACCAAAAGGATTGGATAAGAAAAGCCAAATCTATGAAATTTGATATTTTGTTCAATTACTTCCGACAAAAAAAAAAGGAAGCAATTTCAAATTATTTTATGGATTATGAAATATTTATGATAACTAGTCCTTAGGTGTAACTAGTCCGGTTTTGAAATTAATTAATTGTCTTATCTATATATTGGATAAATTACAAATTTCAAAAGAAGCAATTTCAAATCCTTGGGTGCAACTAGTCCGGTTTTGAAATTAATTGTCTTGTTTATATATTGCATAAATTACCAGGTTGACAAGTGTCAAGTAATATCTTCTATTTCCTTTTTTAAATTTCATAATTATCAATTGGTCTAAAAATACCCTATTAATATATTTTTGGCAGAAAAATTGCAGTATAAAGGTACCGTAAACTTATTTCCTTTAATATATATTCAAATCACTATTAGTTAAAAACTATTAACTTCATACATATAATAATACGAAAATTGTACAAAAAATACAAAAACATTTTTGGTACTTTAAAAGTATTGAATTCCATTTATTTGTTCATTGGAGAACTAACAAATTAATTACTACCTCGTTCCAAAAAGGTAGTTTAGCTTTCCTTTTCCGTCCATCCCAAAATATGGTTCAGTTTCCTAAATAGCTAAAATATTAGTTACCCCTATTTAATGTGCATAATTATCAAAAAAAATTGTTAAAGTGGAATAATAAATAAATGAAAAGATATGTCAAGACTTGTGTAGTCTAGTGACATCCTAATTTATTTCACACATTCTTGATCAAGAGTTCAAATCCCCACCCGTACTATACCCCTTGTAATATTCAAAAAAAAGATTGTCAAAAAAAAAAAATGAAAAGGTATAATAAGAAAATGATATTAAAATTTATTTTTCTAATACTATTAAATGAATTTTTCTTAATTTATGTGAAAAAAGAAAAAGGATCATCTTTCTAGAACGGAGGTAGTATATAGCATGTACTATAAATTGTATAAGTGGGGACTTTATAATCTTTTTTTGTTTTTTGTTCGGTAATGTCTACAATTTTTTTTTTTTTTTAGTTCCAGATTTTTTACTCCCGAATTTGAGAATCTTTATCTTCTTATCTCTTATTCGCCAGTTTTGTGGTGCAAGTCAAATCCATAATTTATTCAACTTTCTTTAATTTCAAAATACTGATTTAGTGTTGTAGCTTTACGGTTTTCTTGACTGATATTTATCTTATATCGAATTGCTTTGATTTTGTATTTATCCACTTTGGTTCGGGGATTGACGATCATTCGCATATAATTTCTTTTTTTTAAAAAATTATGTCCCTTTAAAAATGTTTACTACTTGCTAATCGCATTCCCGTATTATTTAAAAATTTTCGTTTATTTATGTACTTTTTAAGTATTGTTTGAAATGCTCGTTTGCCTATTTATCAGTAGTCACGTTAATTGTTTATTCTTGGAGTACCTTAATTTTGAGAAAATTTGGATATTGTTTATTATTTAATATTTGTCTTACATTTAGTTGCGAAATGAAACTACGAAAGTAGTTTGGAATTTAGATAATAGATTGAGGAACACAACCTCTTATGATCTTTAATTTAGGTGATGACGAACGTAGTTGGAGGTCACAAGAAAAATATAGGGTAATTTACAGCTAACGTCCCCAACCTTTCAACTTTATTGAGATTACGTCCCTAACCTTTAATTTTCCTTCTGGGGGTTCTCAACCTTTCAAAATCGTTACACCTAAGGTCCCTCGAACAGAAACCGTTTATTCTACCGTTAATTTTAGAGGTATTTTGGTAAAATACAAAAAAAATTCATTTGTTTTAATGTTTTTAAAAATTTTAAAAAAAGGGGGGGGGGAAGACTCCTCCAAGGCTGCCAGAAATGGCCATTTCCTGTAGCTTTGGAGGGGAGAGTCACCTCCTATGCTACGACAGCCATTGAGAGGTTCAATGGCTATGGGAAATGGTAGCCAAAGGTGCTGCCTTCCTCTAATGCTGAAAATGACAGCACTTTTAGCTGTCATTTCCGGTAGCACATGGGAGAGACTCCCTCCCTAAAGGCTGTCATTCTGGCAGCCAAAATAGGGGAAGTCTCCCTCTTTTGCTATTGGAAACGGTAGCACATGGCAGGCATTGCCTCAATGGCTACCGGAAATGGCAGCCAAAGGTGCTGCCATTTTCAGCAGTAAAGGGGGGAGACTCCCCCCTCCAAGGCTGTCGGAAAATGGCCATTTCTGGCTGCCTTAGGGGGAGTCTTCCCCCATTTTTTTAATTCTTTTAAACATTAAAATAAATAATTTTTTTTGTATTTTATCAAAATACCCCCAAAATTAACGGTAGAATAAACGGTTTCCATCTAAGAGATCTTAGGTGTAATGATTTTGAAAGGTTGAGGACTCCTAGAAGGAAAATTAAAAGTTATGGATGTAATCTCAACAAAATTGAAAGGTTGAAGACCTTAGCTGTAAATTACCTAAAAATATATTGACCTGGATGAATATAAGTTCATAATTAATTTCTTATCACTATTTTTACATTTTTTAATATACATGTGCATGTATATATATACACACACACAATCAGTCTCTTTTAAGAACTTTTCGAAAATTTTATCAAAAAACTTCCCACTCACATGGCAAGCATAGATATATTTCATGTGGATTTAAAATACACATGAATAGGGTCTATAATCCACGTAATTTGCATCAATGCGGGGTGCAGAGCCAATGTAGGACAAGTGTGGTCCAATGACCATACTGAAATTTGGATGAGAATTTCTTTGATTTAATTGTTAAATTGTCCGAACCGCCATGGATGATAGGGAAAAACTTGCAGAGTTGATAAAGAAGACAGAGATTGCGTGAGGAAGAAAGAAGTGGTTTCTTTTAGATGAAATGACATATATATCCTTGCTTTAAGTGAATTTGGGCTTCTTTTCTCGGCTGATATTGCTGGCCCAACACTGTTATCTCAATGGATGTGTATTGACTAATTTTCACTTTTTTAGTTATATCCATTTTCTTTTCTTTTTAAAATTCTATGTGCAATGGCGTAAGATTTCTTCCCGTTATGAAATATTCTTTGTATTATAGAATTTGTGATTAATAAAATTTTAGAATATTAACTATGTCGACAAATCAAATTATCATTTTAACCAGATCGGAAGAGCTGACTAATACCGCCCCTACATCCATGCACTCCGCGGGTGGAAAGTTTTTTAACAAAACTTTCGAAAAATTCTTGAAAATTTTTTTGTATATATACTTATGACTAATTTAGTTCTATATTGTACTGGTTTGCAAGGAAAAAGGGCTCCATATTGTCTTAAATTCAAGATCAGTTAAATAATTTTTCTTTCCTTTTTGTTTGGGGGAGTGTTATATGATATTTTTAGAAGCTGTGATGATAGCTTTACGATTCAACAATGATTCCAGCTTTTTGCCATTTTATAGATTTTTATGTATGTTTTTTATTTGGCATGGTGTTTATAACTTTGACATTAGAATTAGTTAACAAACAAATATACAAGAAATAGAAGTATAGAACAATGGCCGGCGCCATTTTCGTTTCCTTTTTCAATAAATTGTCGAATTACGATATTAGAATATCATAACTAGTTTCTTTCACATGTTCGTTGTACGAGTAGAGTTATAGTGTACATTCGTATCAAAATTAATGTAAGTGTATTTTTCAGACATCATATTATAACAGCAATATACCATTGTATAAAATTATGAATCAATATGCAAAAATTATAAATCACTACTGGATATTTATTTGTAGTAAAATACTTGAATATTAAGCATAAATTTTGTGGCATAACTGGATATATAATTCTAGGTCTTCTACAAACACGTGCGTAAGTTCACTCGCCCAACCTATCTAAAGTCATAATAATTAGTAGTTAAACGATTAAATTGCAATCAACTATTACAACCATGAGTCTACTATATCACCCGTGAATTGCACAGGAGACTAATTTAAAAAAAAATCAATAATAATGAACAATAAGATATTGAACAAATACGTGTCATTGGATTTGCATAACAAAATCCGTAAATATACAATTTTGTTTGAGGATTTGACGCATTAAATTAATGTTTTGTTAATAATATATTAATAGTTACCATCTTATGTACTCGATTAATACTTTACTATATTTTATTTTTAAATCATCTAACTTATTTAATATTATTAGTTAACAGTTTAATAATACGTATTAGGTATGTACATACTCGTATTTACTTAATATCCGTTCAATAAAAACTTTCATACCCATAAGAAAGTACCCTAGACATACCCCTTTTAACCGGATAATACCTCGTTTCTCCACATACCCTTTTAACAAGTAGATGCTTCGTTTTATTATATATTATTTATAAAAGAAAAAATACGGGTACTGTATAATATAAAAGATAAAGATTTAAATCACGTAGTTTTTAGTAAATATGAATTGGCACAACAATTAAACAGTTTTTTTTTTTTTGAATCAAACAATCAAACAGTTAAATTTACCAAACATTTAAAATTTGCTTTTAGACCTACAACAAATTTAGAAAAAATATTTACCAAATACTAAACTGATTCTTTTTACAATGTTTTTTTATCTAGTACAGCAGAAGCTGCTTATGAGAAAAGTTCTAAGCTTAAATACATGTTTAATATTTTACGTTTATATCATCTAACTTATTTAATATTATTAGTTAACAGTTTAATAATACGTAAGAATTTTCATACCCATAAGAAAGTACCCTCCCAGCATACTATTTTAACCTGATAATACTTCATTTTGTCACATATCTTTTTAACTGGTGATACTTTGTTTTATTTTGTACAAATACCCATAATATCATGTTACTATTTTTAGTCTCGCAAATAACATATATAATCCTTAAAAAAGTAGCATGATTTTATAATGACAATCGTTAGAGGCGTAATGATTATATTGATAAATAAAATATTAATATGACAAAATTTTTCATCCAAAGTTGTTCTGTTAATAGTTTTGTCTAAAATTAATTATTATTTTTTATTTTATATATATTTGAACAAATTTCTAGTATTTTAGGACTCTCTGCAATATAGGAATATACTATGGTACAATTTTAATTTTCATAAATACTTAAAAAAATGCAATTAATAATGTTGAAAATGTAAAATTTAATATTATATATCCCTAATATACCACTTTATTTATTAAATATTCCATTTTAAATAATACTATTTTGTCAATTAAATTGCACATTAAATAGGATTATAAAAGAAAATTAATATTTCGACTACATTTTTAATAGGAAAATGGACTATATTTTAAGATAGATGAAAAAGGAAAGGTGGAACAATTTTATGGGACGGAGGTGGTATGAAAACAATTAAATTTGTATAATTAATAATTAAGAAGGTTTTGTAAGATAATATAATGAAAGTTTTGTAAGATAATATAATGAGTTTTGTTGCACCCCAATATACGAGTCAAAGCTAAGGATAGTCAAATGAAGAATCAAAGGGTTGAAAGTCAAAGTACTAGTGAGATTGAGGACTAGAAAGAGCCAAGATAATCATGAAGGTCTATTTCCGCCATTTTGCTAAAGAAGTTGGCCAAATAAGAAAAAAGTACAAAATAAAAGAATTATATGGCAATTACCCAAGACTTAATGGCTAAGGAAAGATTATCAAGCAAGTGGAGGCCACTTTGAGACACCCCCACGTGAAACCCCATATTTCTCTCTCTCTCTCTCTCACTCACTCATTTTCAATGATAAAAGAGAAAGAAATTCTCTCTCTGGGATCTCATTTTCTCTCTACATCTTTCTCTCCAATAATTCTCTGTAACTCTCAAAAAGAGCAGAAAACAAAAAACCTTTCGGTTCATCATCCTTCACCCTCCATAACCTCTATTTTTATGCACAAAAATAAAGAAAATAAAGGAAAAATGTTCTATTCGATATGGAGATGATGATACGCCCCATACGGATTTGATCAATTCAAAAGCACTCTCAAAGGTTGTATACAAATCCAGCTCGATTTCGTTATTTATCATCTTCTTTGTTTGTTGGCTCGAATGGCAAATTTTGAAGTCAACAAAATGGTGCTGTCTATGGAATTGACACAAAAATCCTACCAATTTCTTAAAGTTTCAAGGATAACCGGTGCTGTGTCTGACAAAAATGAAGTTACTGCACATAATTAAGGTTTGAGCACTTGGGTGAAAAGAAAATATTTAGCCATAAATGCAAACTCGTTGATCACTGTTCATAGTTTATTGCTATTATGTGCTTGAAGTGGGTAATCTCAGAAAGTTATTTTTGCTTACGGGATAAAAGAGAATCTGCTTTCTAAATGGGCACAAGCTGCTGGAAAATGGAAGAAAAAAATGATTAATTTAATGTGCTTCGCCCGAATCATTTACAGCTTCAAGCTTCAATTACAAGCTCTATTTCCAACCAAACTATACGGTCACAGTAAAGAAAGAACAAAAAATTCTAGAAATGATTACATTCCTAGAGGTCAACCCCAAACTCACGTGCAAAGAGAAAAGTTTTCAATACCCGGGCTCTCAAAATTTCAGAGGACTGTATTTCATGGACGTTGCAAAAAACAGGATTCCTCAATGCTGGAATACGAGGAACTGAAGGCCAACTAATGAGGTCATCAGCTCCCAAGGACAGCTATTTAGGTCGAGGACCTGAAGGTCAACTCCTAAGGTTGAGGACATGAAGGCCAGCTAATGAGGTCGTCAGCTCCTAAGGACAGTTCCTTAGGTCGAGGACCTGAAGGTCAACTCCTGAGGTTAAGGACCTGAAGGCCAGCTAATGAGATCAGCTTCTGAGGTCAAGAAAGCCATCCAGCTCCTCTAGGACATTCACCAAACTCAACGCCTCTGTTGAGCACATCTTCAATCTCCTACAGAGTGATCCAATTTTACCCAAGGTAAAGTCCGTAAAGAAATCTTTAAAGGACACGGATCAGTCCAAGTACTGCAAGTAGCATAGGAGCGTGGGTCACGACACGGACTAATACATACATCTAAAGTAAGAGATCGAGAAGCTAATTGAATAGGGATACGTGAACGAACACATAGTAAATCGCTAAGGACGGACAGACAAGCTCGTCCCCATGCAAACCTTAATGCCCAAGTCCCACAGAACCAACCTCCAACCAAGATCTGCGTACTCATCAGCGGAAATTATGGCATAGAGGGTTCTACGAGACATAGGTGAGGTCCCGTGAGAGAAGCCCAGAATTGCTATTACTAGCTCACGGCAACCCTCGTAACTCGAACCAGCTCCTTCTCCTTTAGCAATGAAGATGTCTATGTCATGTTACACCCCTATACGGATGCTGTGGTCATCAATATGTCGGCTTCTGAAGTCAAAATTCACAAAACCTTGGTGGAGATCATCTACCAAAGGACCTTTCAACATATGAAGATAGATCCGAAAAATCTAAGGCCTTACGAAGTCAGGCTTCGAGACTTCACTGAAAGTCAGCTCATAAGGTCGGGGACCTGAAAGTTAGCTCCCGAGGTCAGCTCTTAAGGTTAAGGACCTAAAAGTTAGCTCTGAGGTCAGCTCATAAGGTCGCTCATAAGGTCAAGGACCTGAAAGTTTGCTCCAAGGACAGCTGCTAAGGTCGAGGACCTAAAAGTTAACTATGAGGTTAGCTCATAAGGTCGCTCATAAGGTCAGGGACCTAAATTTAGCTCCTGAAGTCAGCTTCCAAGGTCGAGGACCTAAAAGTTAGCTTCGAGGTCAGCTCTTAAGGTCGAGAACCTAAAAGTTAGCTCTGATGACAGCTCCTAAAGTCGAGGACCTAAAAGTTAACTCCGAGGTCAGCTCATAAGGTCGCTCATAAGGTCAGGGACCTGAAAGTTAGCTCCCGAGGTCAGCTCCTAAAGTTGAGGACTTGAAAGTTAGCTCCCGATGTCAGCTCATAAGGTCGCTTCTAATGTTGAAGACCTAAAAGTCAGCTCCCGATGACAGCTTCTAAGGTCGGGAACCTGAGAGTCAGCTCCTATGGCCGAGGGCCTAAGGGTTAGCTCCTGAGGTCGGCATATAAGAGCTGGCACTCCCAGTAAGCCAACGCTTTGGTCAATGCTCCAGACGAGCCTATAAGCTCCAAGCGAACAAACGGCACACAGGAGGCGGCGCTCCAAGCGGGCCAGCGTTCCAACTGACGTTCCAAGCAAGCTTACAAGCTCTAAGCCAACAAACAGCATATGTGAGTAGGGGCCCCAAGCGGGCCAGTGCTCCAACCAACGTTCCAAGTGAGCATACGCACTCCAAGCTAGTAAACAGCACATGCGAGCCAGCGCTTCACGTGGGCCAGTGCTCCAACTGATGCTCCAAGCGAGACTATGCCCTCCAAGTGATAAATGGCACACACAAGTTGGAGCTCCAAGCAGATCAACACTCCAGTTGACGTTTCCGGCAAGCCAAACTTCTGAACTCGATAGAAGAAGGAGACGGAGAAATACTCTCAAGGATAAACACTGGAGAGGAGATCTCCTTAAGGTGTGCCCTATAGATCGGAAGAGGATGATCAAGAGATTATCTTCATGTTTACCTAGAGCAGTCTAGCACGATGAGCTTTAGGTCTATTTAACACTGATCTATAGCAGCCCAAGCAGCGAGCTAACGATCAAGTTACAATGATCTCCAGCCACCCAAGCGACGAGTTGACGATCAAGTTACACTGATCTCCAGTTGCCCAAGTGACGAGCTGACGATCAAGTTACACCAATCTCCAGCCACCCAAGGGGTGAGCTAACGATCAAGTTACACCAATCTCCAGATGCCGAAGCGGGCGAGCTGACAATCAACTTACACCAATCTCCAGCCGCCGAAGCTGGCTAGCTGACGATCAAGTTACACCGATCTCTAGCCGCCTTAGTTGGTGCGCTGAAAATCACTTTCAATTGGTCTCCAGCCACCTTCGTGTGCTCTTCCGATCGATCAATTTAGGCTGATCTCTAGCCACCCGACACAGCGCACTGACGATTACTTTCCTTTTGATCTCCAGCCACTTTAGTTAGTGAGCTGGACGATCAATTTAGGCTGATCTTTAGCCGCCTGACACGGTGCACTGACGATCACTTTCCACTGATCAACAGTCATTTAATTTGGTGAGCTTATGATCACTTTGCGCTAACCAGTAGATGTTTGACACAATGACCTTAAGATCTAGTCTTAAAGGTCAAGTCGTATTATTGCGGGTGAAGTAACATAAAGGCTGACATCGATATGTGGACCCGAACACTAAGCTACAAGCCTAGGACTTAAAGGTCACATCATCCCCCTTATATGCCTAAATGACAATCGTTGGTCTACAAGCTTGATGACTTTGATGACTTTTAGGGTTAACACATTTAGCTAGAAACTAGATAACCCGAGGTTTAAGTCCCATATCTACAAATTACATGGCTCAACGACCTAATAAACTAACGGTCAGGATGATAAGTAGTAGGTCTAAAGGCTACGACATGATAGTCAAGTCATCTCATTGCTGACTTAGAAGCCTAAAGGTAATGCCACCCAATAAAAGGTTTGCTAAATTGGTCAAAAGGCTATTGGTAGAACCAGTCGATGACCTAAGACTTGAGATGCCCTATTCGTGACCTCATCATTCTATATAGCTAAAAGAGCCATGTAAATAAAGCATTCTTCACTTCAAAGAATCCGTCAAGACGTACCTACCTAACAGTATGAAGTCGGTCTCCAGTTACGTGATTCAGTTCACAAGCAAGTTTTGAAATGCAAGGTCTGAACCCGATCTACCCTCAACAGATCGGAACCTGAGAGGGCATTTATTGTACCCCAAAATACGGGTCAAAGCTAAGGATAGTCAAGTCAAGAGTCAACGGGTCGAAAGTCAAAGTACACGTGGGATCGAGGACTAGAATGAGCCAAGATAACCGATCTAGCTCTATTTCCGCTATTTTACCAAAAAAGTTGGCCAAATAAGAAACAAGTACAAAATAAAAGAATTATATGGCAATTACCCAAGACTTAATGGCTAAGAAAATATTGTCAACCAAGTGAGGGCCACTTTGAGATACCCCCACGTGAAACCCCATATTTCTCTCTCTCTCTCTCTCTCATTTTCAATAATGAAAGGGGAAGAAACTATCTCTCTCTCTGGGATCCTCGTTTCTCTCTCTGCATCTTTCTCTCCAATAATTCTCCGCAACTCTCAAAAAGAGCAGAAAAAAACCTTTCGGTTCATCATCCTTCACCCTCCATGACCTCTATTTTTACGCACAAAAATAAAGGAGATAGAGGAAAAATATTATATTCGATGTAGAGATGATGATATGCCCATACGGGTTTGATTCACTCAAAAGCACTCTCAAAAGTTGTATACAAATCCAACTCGATTTTGTTATTTATCATCTTCTTTGTTTGTTAGCTCGAATGGTAAATTTTGACGTCAACAAGTTTAATTCAGTTTTAGACTTTTTTATTAGTATGAATTTTTTGTTTTAGATTTGTATAATTTTGTTTGCAGAAATCAAGGAAAGATTTGACAAATATTTTTTAAATATACTGCTTAAATACATGTTTGATGTTTTATTTTAATTTACTTTTTAAATCATGTAACTTATTCGATATTATTAGTCACCAATTTAACATTGCGTGTCAAACGTGTACCATAGTACATGTACCCTCTTGATATCGATTCAGATAAAAATTTCGTACCCATGACATTATATCCACTCTACATACTCTTTTAACCATATAACACCTCATCTTATTATGTATTGTCTAACGAATAAACAATAAAATCCTTAAAAAGTGTTGCATAATTTTAGAATAATTATTTTTACAATGATACATGTATCCGCTCGATATCCATTCATATAAAAAATTGTATTGTACATATAAGAATATCTAGCTTAGGAACATAAATTAGGAATATATATATAAGATTTTGCTATTCAATTAAATGAAGATTATTATGGTGTTGTTCAAAAGGAATTATAAAAAAAATCTAATAAGATTGTGTTATGGATTTTAGAATATAAGAAACTTTAGGTAGAATTGAGTTTTAATCAAAGAAAAGAATTTATTGATTTCCATAAAAAAGGATAGGGGAGGGAGATATGTTAGTTAAAGAGGTATTAAATAGAATGCAAAACAAATTGGCTATAAAGATTTTAATTATTAGATAATAATATAAGGGATAAAGATTTTACATACTATAATTTATTCATTTTGTAACTATGAGCAAAAAATAAAGCATGATTTTTGTAAAAATTCTTGAGTCCCGATAACATAAACTTAAAAGATAGCAGTATAACATTATATTTTTTTCCTCTATTGGGCTAATCAATATTAGAGGAAGTTAATTGTACAAAGCAAATGAAATTTTTATTTTCGTTTCTTATAACTTTTTATTATAAAAATTGAAATAAATTGATTAGAGTTTTTCTTGTGCACGTTGGGAAAGAATATGGGAGGCGAAAAACATTTATAATTGTTAAGAATGAGATTATTATTTCTGTTATTTTAATTTTGACCATTTTTATATATTTGAAAAATGGGCAATATTAATAAAAAAAAGTTGTGTCAATGTAATTAGCCTTCAAGTATATATATAGTTAATAATAATATTTTCTTTAAGTGAAAACACGCGAGAATAGTAATATATAAATGAAAATTGTTAACAAATAAAAGAGTTGGCATAATGACTTAAAAGCATGTTACTCTTAACATATAGGTAACGGGTTTAATCTTTTACTATTACATTTGTAACAATGTTTTTTATTAAAAGTGACATAATGTGTTGTATGACATTATAAGGCGAGCAGTTAATTACTATACAAAATTAAAAGATGTATTAAACAAAATTCTTAAAATTTGAAAAAAAAGATTAAGGTGAGCAGTTAAATATATTATTAAAAATTACTATGCAAAATTAAAAATTAACCCACAACTTAGTTAGTATTATTCGATTATTATTAGGGTGAACGAAAATAAAAACAGAAAAATAAATGAGACATAACATGATATCATATTCCTAACTCTTATCGCGCCAGATAGAGCTTTAAACGGAAAATATTTTCTAAGTGCGCCAGATGAAATTGTAATTGTGCCAGAAAACTCCTGTATTATATATGATGATATGATATGATTAGAAATCTTACTACATATAAAAATAAATTGAGTTAACTGGGCAGATGACATGCTAAAATTAGTTAACAGGTAATCAAATGTATAAAAAAGGTTAACAACTAATATTTCAAAAAAAAAAAATTATTAAAAAATTGTTGGATACTTAAAAAATGGCATTAATATTATTCTTCATTTTCTTTTCCCTTTTTCTTTATAATAGCATACGTTTTTTTTTTCCGGGGGTGTTTTAATATATTAACTTGACAAGTAAATAAAATAGTTTATGATAAATAGCTTATAATTAACATTTCATAGTTTATAAAATATCTATCATGATATAGTCACTAAGTAAAATAAAATACTTTATTTCCTAAGGTCACATACGGTTCATATCTAGTTTAAATTATCAAGTATATATTAGTCCACAGCGAGATAACAAAATATTACAGTTGACATGTGACTAATTATACGTTATCCTATCTTACAGAATGACAGTCCCCTCTGCCCCAAAAAGATATTCCTCCTTTCCTTTTTTATCAATCGCAAATTATATTCCCCTTTCTTAAGTTAATTTTTTAGTTTTCTATTATACCTTCATTTATAGTGTATAGTAATCAAAAATAAAGAACAAGTCAAGTCAAATATTAAATAAGTCAAAGTGTATATTATGAAATATATGTTAAATTATACATTTTCAATAACATTAAATGATGTTTTCTTAATTTATGTGAAAAATGAAAGAGAAATATCTTTGTAAGACAGAAAGAGTAATTTGTTTTGATACTTTTCATGCAACGCATAGATAATAATCTAATTTATTAATTAATTGGGACCCTTCCGTTCTCTCAAGCCCACGACGCTCCAATTAAAGCATTTGACTTACATTATCAAAGTCATGTCAATGTGCACAAAATCTATAATGATCAGTTGCCAAACGGACTTTTTTTTATGCGGGAAAATGGCTTTATTAAAAATCATGACACATGGTCAAGCTTACAAATAATGAACACTTATCAACCCAACTACATTGAGGATCCGATACTAAAGTAAATGTGAAATGGTATGGTCCACCATATTCGCTTCCTGACGAGCACATTTAAGATCCAAATTTCGTGTGTGACCATAGGGTTATCTCGTAAAGAACCATGGCATTAGGATGGAATGCAAAATTTGAAGCAAATGCGTTGATGATCAAATTAATGCAATCCCATTCTATTTCCACCAATAGAAAATACCTATTAAGTCTCTACACATTAAAGGCCCACAACCTATCAGATATATTAAAGCCCAAATTACCGAAACATTGTTAGATCAATTTAAGTAGGCTTAACCTTCTTACATGACAGCCCACAACACATAATTATTCAAATATAAGCTCAATGTTAGATTAAGGATCCAACAATCTCCCACTTGGGTTATATGTGTAACCTTATAATCATGCATTGCAAAAATAACTGTATGAGACCAAATTTACTGTTATTACTAAAATGTATCTATATCCAATCTGGTCAATCAATTATGTCAACATAGGATCAAAGCATCTTTTCTTACGTCTATCGTCAATGGTCTATAGACAATTGTCCACTCTGAACTCTTTCTTTAATAACTAAGAACTTGATGTCTACATATTTTGACTTTGCGGAGCTCCTATTGTTATTGAAATATAGAACCGCTGACTTATTGTCACAAAATAACTTGAGTGGCCTTTCAATTCTATCCACTATGCGTAGCCCCGTGACAAAATTTTGCAGTCATATCCTATGATTGGATGTCTCATAACATGCCACAAATTCTGCTTTCATTGTGGAAGATGCTACTAGAGACTGTTTATCACTCTTCCAAAAAACAACACCTCCAGCAAGCAGATAAGTGTAACCCGACGTACATTTCTTACTATCTCAGCATCCAGTAAAACCAGAGTCAGTATATCCAACGAACTCAAGTTGATCCAACCTCCGATATGTGAGCATGTACTCTTTTGTTCTCTGTAAATACTATAAGATCTGTTTGGCTGCTTTCCAATGGTCTATACCTGGATTGCTTGAGTATCTGCCTAACATCCCTGTAATGTACTCAATATCTGGATGCGTACAAACTTGGGCATACATCAAACTCCCTACTGATGAAGCATAAGAAGTCTTCTACATTTGTTTTTGCTCAAAATTATTTTTAGGGCACTGAGTGAGACTAACCTTGTCTCCCATAGCTACCGGAGTATCACCTTGTTTACAATCATGCATGCCATATCCTTTAAGAACCTTTTCAATATAGTCCTTTTGTAATAATTTAAGAATATCGCGAGAACGATTCAGGTGTATCTGAATACCTAATACAAAAGAAGTGTCGCCAAGATCTTTCATCTCAAACTTCTTAGCTAGAAATCTATTGGGTTTATGCACTAAGCCTATATTTACTGGCAAGTAAAATATCATAGACATATAAAACCAGAGAAACATACCCATTCCGACATAACTTATAATATACAGAACCATAGACTAAATTCACCTCAAATCCGAAAGAGATGATCACTTGATGAAATTCGAAATACCATTGTTGAGATGCTTGCTTGAGTCCATAGATGGATTTCTTAAGTTTGCAAGCTATATTTTTTGGATCTCCTGATATAAAGTTTTTTGGCTGCACTATATAAATCGTTTCATCAATGTCACGATTTAAAAATGATGTCTTTACATCCATCTGATGTAACTCAAGATTGAAATGCGCCTCTAATGCCATTATAATTCTGAAAGAGTCTTTCGAAGCCCTTCACAACAAGGTGTGTCATGTATTTCTCCATATTACCTTTTGAATCCCTCCTAGTATAAAATATCCATTTGCAACCAATGGGTTTCACACCTTCTATCAGTGGTTTGAGATCCCACACATCATTATTCTTCATGGACTTAATCTCTTCATTCATAGCATCAATCGACTTTTAAGAATTAGAACTTTCCATGGCTTGACGGAAGTTGATTGGATCATCTTCCATCACTTCAATGTTAGCCTCATGTTCTTGAAGAAATACAATATAGTCATCTGGCACTGAACTTCGTCTCTCTTTAGTTGATCTTCTTAATGGCATATGTTCTTGAGGTGGCAGAGTTTGTTCTTCTGGAATTGTTACTTTATTGGGATGTTCTTCGACAATGCCTTGATTTGTTGTGTCTTGGACAAAGTCACGAACGGAATCCTGACCAATGCTAATAACACCTGTGGGAATATTAACATATTCATCTTCAAGGACAAAGTCCATAACTGTATCTCTTCCTTCACTCGACATCCTCAAAGAACAGAGAATTTTCTAACTCGAAGATCAAATTAATAGTGGGATCATAAAACTTGTACCCCCTAGATCTTCAGAGTATCTAATAAAATAGAGCAACTCATGGTTTTTGAGTCCAGTTTCTTTTCATTAGGCCTATAAGGCCTTGCCTCAGTTGGACAACCCCAAATATACAAGTGCTTTAAACTAGGCTTCTTGTCTGTCTAAAGTTCATAAGGGGTTTTGGCAGTTGCTTTTGTCGAAACTCTATTAAGAATATAAGATACAGCTTTAAGTGCTTCTTCTCAGAGTGATCCTGGCAAAGTAGAATAAGATATCATACTCCTCAACATGTCCTTAAACATTTTGTTTCGTCTTTAGCAACACCATTCATAGTGGACGAGCCCCGCATAGGAAGTGGATGTGGCTGCATACGATGAAGTAAAAAACCAGAATGTGTGCTGAAGGTTTGTGTGGGCTTATTGTTCCATCCTTGCGGCCACAGAATACGACCAAAATTTGGGCAGAATCTCGGCCAGGCAGTCCATGTGGCCTATAGGTATATCATGCGCCCGCATGGAAGGAATTTCGCAAGTTTTTCTTTAATTTCCTATTTTAATTAGAACTTTTTTTGGGGCAAATTTTGTACACTAGTTTTACTTTTTTTCTTATGTTTCTTGGACCTTATAAAAGGGGTCTAGCCTAGTATTAAGGGACGAGCCCGATATATATTCACTTTTACATTGAAATACTTAGTTTTCTCGGGATTATTATTGAAGTTTGGATTCGAATTTTGAAGAGAAGTTTGAGATTGAAGAATATTGGTGCAATACTCTTTTTTTCCAGCCTCATTCCTCAAAACTTGGTTATGTATTCTTACTCTTTTGTGTTTAATTCTATCAAATCAATGGGTAACTAAACTTCTTTTCTTGGGACGAACAATGTAGCCCTATTGTGAACCCTTCAACTTCTTAAATTGGTTTCTAGCTGATTCTTTGTCGTTTCTTTGTATTGTGTTCACCTGTTAGAGCTCGGTGGGTGGATGTTCATTGGTTTGTGTTGAACCCCAGAGAGGAATGCGTAAATTAGATTTAGGTGATAGAGAACATTAATTTAATCAAGACAAAGAGATTTACTTGTGGTTAGTGCGGTGACGTAAATTGAACTTCAGGGATATTTACATGAGTTTCTTATTGTTAAGGCACTTAAGAGGGTTGTTAATGTGCTTACTTAGATATAGGTGATGGGGTCTAATTTGGTAGGATTAACTAGCTTTGAGAGGGGTAGTTAATTAATTATGTGAAACTCGATCGTTAACTAGGAGTGATTTCTGTTGAATCAGTGAACGGGTGGCTAGGGGAATCAATAGTGGTGAAAGTGTGAGTCCCAAGTTCCCAAAATTCTTGAGAAAACTTTCATAATCACCTACACATTTTTAATTGCCTAATTTTATTAGGTTTACTTTTATTTAGTTTAATCTAAAATAAACTCGAAAGTTTGATCGTTTCAACTAGAGCGTGAATTGGATTCTCGGTACTTAAATCTTTCCTCGTGGGAATGATAACTGGGACTCGTTGTCCATTATATTACTTGTTCAACCCGTACACTTGGCGGTTGACAAATATATTTTACCAAACAAGTTTTTGGCGTCGTTGCCGGGAAATGAATTTAATATTGAAATTATTAAATTTTGCTTTAGTTTGAAACTTTACTTTTATTTTTGCAGATTTGCATGCATAGGAGTGGAGCGAAAGACTTACAGAAATTGAAAGAACTTTCAGAGTTAGACGCAGACAATAAAGGTTCCTACAAAATATGGCTGGAGTAGTTGGTGATAATGATAATCCAGTTGCTCCAGGTAATGTTAATCAAATTACTCCGACTAATGGGAATGAGACAGATGTAAACGCAAATAGAATGCCTATCATTGGAAACAACTTGACCTGCTTAGTTCCATCGGCCATAACTGATATAAATTATGTGATTAAGCCGGGGACTATCCAATTAGTGCAACAAACGGTTCAGTTCAATGGTTTGCCAGAGGAAGATCCAAATGAATGTCTGAGGAAATAAGAGGAGATATGTGGGATGTTCAAAATGAATGGAGTACCGGCTGAAGCTATCAAGATGAAATTGTTCCCTTTCTCCTTGAGTGGTAAAGCCAAAACTTAGTTTTACTCATTGCCAGCAAATTCAATTACTACCTGGGTGAATCTGACATAGAAATTCATGGATAAATTCTTTTCGCAGGGTATAGTTTTGAAAATTAGAAAGGAGATCACCCCGTTCAGTTAGAATCAGGGAGAGAGGATATTTGAGGCATGGGAAAGATATAATGATATGTTGAGAAGATGTCCAAATCATGGAATCCCAGATTGGCTTATTGTGCAAACTTTCTACAAGGGGTTGACTGATGAGAACAAGAGACATGTAGATTCAGTAGTCGGGGGTTCACTCATGGATAAGACTTATGAAGAGGCAACTGAAATTTTCAAGAAGATGGCAGCTAATAGATACCAATGGTATTCAGATAGAAAGATGTCTCGAGCTGTAGTTCATAAAATAGATGCATTCACTTCTTTGTCTGCACAACTTGCAGCGTTGGCAAAAAAAGTTGACAGTCTTGCAAAGCTATTGGTTAATATGGTTCAGTCTTCAGTCATATGTGACATCTGCTGTGCAAATCATGCTACTACTGTATGCCCAGCTACCCCAGTGAACACACATAAATATGAACTAGTAATGTTCGTTGGAAATAATTAGAGGTAACAAACAAGGCCATATACTCAAACTTATAACCCAGGATGGCGAAATCACCCAAAATTTTCATGAGATATAACCAACAAGCGGTGAGAACACAGGGTTCTAATCAACAACTAGAAAGGAAAAGCCTATTGGAAGATATGTTCGGTAAATATATGGAGGCAAATAATCAATTTATGCAAAAAACTAAGCATGCTCTTCAGAACCAAAATGCAGCCATTAAGAATTTGGAGACTCAGATAAGCCAAATGGCTTTGGCTATGGCAGGAAGAGTACCCGGGACTTTGCCTAGTAATACTGAAACAAATCCAAAGGAACAGGTAAAGGCCATAACAACAAGGAGTGGGTTGGAATTACCGGAAATTGAAGTAAAAAAAAACCAGTTGAAAAAGAGAATGAAAAGGACAAAGTAGTTGAAGAGGAAAAAGGTCAATCTGAGAAGAAGAAACAGACAGATGAGCAGGTTTAGACAGATGATTGAAAGAAAAAAGCTCTATCTCCTGTCAAAACACATGTGCCTCCTGTGACGCCCCGGGCTCTCGGCGCCCGAGACGCCGTTAAAATATTTCTCTCTTCTCTTTTTAAATAAAGTAAATCAAAGTGAATCAAGAGTAAATAAAATAAGGAAAATATCTTGATTCAAAAGTGATAACACAAAAGATAATTCATCGGAAATAATCAACTGTTTCACACGACATCAAACGCTCTCCAAGTACTTAGACCAAGTTTGAATCAATTAACATCAAAAGTTTCCAAGTACTTAAACAAAGTTTGACTCATTCAAAATAAGGCTAATTTAATTTATTTTGGAAGCCACCATTGCTCAAGGCGTCTCCTCTGACTCTAAGTTTGTAAAATGTTAATTTTGAAAAGGGTGAGTATTTCATAGAAATATTCAGTAGACTCAGCGCAATATTAACCAATTTACACTACAAACATACATATAAACATGCAAATCATATCTCACAAGTCTCTACTAAAAAACAAGCATCGTATGGTAAATGCAGATTTTCGACTCTCGTCTCATGCCCGAAGGCATATCAATACTAGCGTGCATAGTAACATCATAGCATGTATACAAAATCTGTGCATAGTAATAAAACATATGCAAAAGTCTCGTCTCGTCTCGTCTCAAGCATAAAGCGATTAAGCTCATGCAAATAACGTATAAGAACATAAGTCACATATCCATATGCAATCCATAGAACAATCAATTAATATTAGCGCTATTTTTGAGAAAATATTTTAGAAAAGAGTCTACCTCAATTTCGTCCAAGTCGAGCTAATAGGCAGGGCTTACTCACTTATTCTTCACTCGTCGCCTATAAAAGAATATGAAACTCAAATTAGGATTTTTGTTAAAATGAGTTATTTTATAAAATAAATTATTTATAATAAAATAATTGTATAAAATGCTTAAAGTGTTGTGCCTAATGTGACTAATGCCCAAAAGTTAGGGAAAACTAGAAAATCAAGGATTTACTAAGATTTGGGTATAAAATATATGAGTTTAATTAAACTAATTTAGAAATCCTCAAAATTCAATAAATCAAAAAAATTATAATTTAAATAATTAAAGTCATTAAATCTCATAAAATGGGACTTAAATTAAA